>JAVYIG010015610.1:0-35095 GCA_035222895.1 Strongylocentrotus droebachiensis | reverse complement strand
GATCAAATCAAAATTGACCAGAGCGGATTTTTACCAATGGCTATTTGAAATCATGTGTTGAGATGGTGTGGTCTCTCAAATAAGTCACCGGACTGTAAAGCACAGGGTTCAAATTCCTGCAACAGCACTAACATCTTTTGGCGAGATATTGATCTAGACTTGCCAAGCTTGACCCAAGTGAGGTATATGGGTACCTGGAAGGAATTAATTCCTTCAAATGCTACAGCGCCATAATGGCAGCCGTGCTATAAAGCAATGGTAATAATTGTGGAGCATGACATGAGTGCTATACTTTGAATAGTGAAGGAGTAGAATAGCCTAACGATTATGCCATCTGCCTAAAGTTCAATACCACTTTAGTATCTGTTCTGAACTTGGATAATATTGATTTTACTCTGTGAGCCTGAAACAAAAAGACCTAGACAAATTGGAGCCCCATCTAATCTGCAGTACAAGAAGTCCACATTAGCCTAGATATGAGTAATGAAGCCACAGACAATTGTCTGAAAACTAATATCGCTGGAAAAGTTACAACCAGACAATCTGAGCACTTTATCAATTTGGTATTCCACAGGACATGTCTTTTGATTAATAAAACAAAACAACTATGCCATTAAGTTTAAGAAACTCATGAAATCTCATGAAGATGTAAACATTGCATCCCAAAATATGAAAAAAATTAACTCAATTTGCTTGATTTAACAAAAGCTTGACGTAGTATGAATCAATTTGTGTCCCAAAATGTGAGGAATTAAACAAAATGGATGTGTTGTACTGATTAATATTGGAACAGATATCATCAGTCATAAAATGGCTGAATTAACATGCTCGCTGCGAACAACGAATAACAGCGTACAAATTCCGAGCTGGTGGACTATGGCCTCATTACACAGGCTGCCAGACCAAGGAAAATAGAGGATAAATTGCACGGTCCAACGACTTCATTAACATCAATTACTTCCTCCCGTGGTTTGTCAAATCAGAGCTGTTTAATCCGAGACAGATCAAAGAGATTAAAGAGCGACAAGGCAACTAGTAGTATGATCATGCATGGATGGCTATGTGAGTGGAAGGAGAAGGGTGCAGAGATAGATAGACAGTGTAGAAGTGAAGGAGAAAGGTAGGGATAGATGGATAGATAGATAGATAGATAGATAAGTAGGGAGGTAGATAGATAGATACATAGGTATATAGATGGATAGATAATAGGAAGGTAGATATATAGATATGTATAAAGATAGGTAAATAAGTAGGTTTGTAGATAGATAGATGGTAGATATAGATAGATAGATAAGTAGTGAGGAAGATAGATAGATAGATAAGTTGGGAGGTAGATATACAGATAGGTATATAGATAGATATCTGTAGATAGATAATTAGGGAGGTAGATAGATAATTAGGGAGATGTAGACAGATAGATAGATACATGGAGATGAAAGAAGGGGGTGAGAATGATGGGAGAAAAAGAGAATAAGTGTGTATATGTGTGTGTGAGTGAGAGAGAGAAAGAGAGATATAGAGATAGATAGAGAGAGGGAGTGAAACAGAATGAGATGGGAAAAGCAATGAAGAGCAGAGTGATCACTAAAAAAAAATGCTGATAATGAAATATCATTTATGTGAAATGAGAGAATGAAGAGGGATTGAGAGAGAGAGAGAATTAGGGGAAAAGACGACTTGAAGATCGAAGGAAGAAGGATGGTTCTACAGCTTGGTAATTTCCTCTCATTTACATGGGGGATAACGCTCGGGTCCTTTCTAGGAACTAATTTGCAAATGCGTAGTCGGTTGCGATCTTTCACTTAGCGCAATGAGCGTGGCTGGAAGCACGGCTTCTTCTCTCGGGTGGTTTTCAATAATGCGTTAGAAGCAAACGGGTTCTATTCCGTCCCGTTTGACGTTGATTCTCCCCTCGACTTGTGATGCAGCATCGTGCAAGCCTGAGATGTCAATTATTTGATTGCCTTACTAAGAGAGGACTTAGAAGAAGGCAGAGGTGGTAGCTCATGTCTACTAATAATATACCAGGGGCAAATATAGAATGGAAAGATTGGATAGGATAATGAGCATCGTGATGAGATGTATGACAAATCTTCAAAGGATTAGGATTAGTTGTTAATTCCATTATTGGCCGGGGGGGGGGGGGGGGGGGGGGGGTGAGAAGAGAAATTCATTATCATATTGTAACGCAAGAGGATCGATGGCAATGATGTGCAATCTTTCCATTCATTTTAGGTTTGAGATGAATAATACACTACTTGTGATGGCAGGGCAATACCCATGCATGGCAGGGTATAGACCATATAGCATGTCCCTGGTTAGACTATCCTCAATGCACTGTCCCTCATATGCAGTATGCAAATGAGTTGTATGTACACCACTTGTAAACACCATCACAAAGATGCTGTGTAACAATGGCAGTGGGAGGCAGTGGCCATTTTACTCATCTTTGACAATGTAAGATGATGGTACATCATGGATACACAAAGGGGTTGTACATTACTTGTAAATATCACCATGGTACATTACATGTAAATACCACCATGGTACATTACATGTAAATACCACCATGGTACATTACATGTAAATACCACTATGGAACAGTACCAGTGGCAGTGTGAAGCAACCTTCAATGTAAAATCCTTATTATGTGTCATCCAGTTACATACGTGGTGCATCATACACATAAGGGTTGCACACCACTTGCACCACCATGGAGCAGTACTAGCGGCAGTGTGAAACCACCTTCAATTTAGTCTTTGTTGTGTGCGACCATGTTACATACCTGATGCACCATACACATAGGGGTTGTACACCACCATGGAGCAATTCCTAGAGGCAGTGTGAAACCACCTTACATTTACATTCAATGTTGTGTGTGTGACCCAGTTAGATATGTGGTGCATTGTAATCCAGCCTTGATTCTTGCTCACAAAATGTCACAGCTGAATATAGTGATGAGCTGGTAATAACTTGTGAATACCATCATCAAGAGGCATACAGGGAGAAATAGATGCAAATCTCTTTCAATCGTCGATCATTCGGCTACAAGAAGCTAAAAAAGTTCATTAAAAAAGACTCGTTCATTTCTTTCTATTTATCTAAACTGGATTCTTCTTTATATGAACTAAGCCAGAAAGCAATTTCATGTCATTGGAACAGACCAATTTATTAACACATTGAAGTTCATAGATGGATCGGTCATACGTTGACAGGGGAAGAGGATGAACCTGTGAAAAGAGTGTGGGCTCGTGGATGGCATAAGAGGGAAAGGAAGACCAAAGATTTCATGGAAAGATATGATGAAGAAAAAAAAAGCAGTAAGGTTGGTATAAATGAGGAGGATGCTCGCGACAAGAAGAAGGGGAGGGAGTGTCATCATGGCGCAAAAGTCAGTATTAATAGTAACCCCTCATAAGAGGGAAAATGCTGACTTTAATAAATGATGATGATGATGATGATGAGATACACATCCCTACTATCCTATGAATTACAAATTTCATTCAGCAGTTCTGAAATTATTTACTATGAGTAATTGACAACAATCACGAATCACTTGTTGATCAGTCAAATTACTGAACATTGTCAAAGAATATCAAGAACACTTTTTCTTGACAATTTATCACCAACATGGTAATTACACATACATTTTAAACACCTCATTATTTCCTTCTGCAATCCATACATGTCTAGTATTATCTAGACAGTATTTCCTTGGTCCATTCTTATAAAAACAAACCCTGAATCTCTTTTCTACAAGCCGTTTTTTGTTTTTAAATAAAGGAAAGGTCAATGACCTCTAATACTAGAGTTAACTTTCACTGGGCTTCATCTACATGTGGCTCTACTGGACAATCTATTCTTGAATTTCAAAAATATGCTTTTACGTTATTTTGTTACTTTTACAGTATTCCTTAATCATAACCATATATCTCTCCTGTTAATATGATAGTCATTTCTTACATTCTTATAATTCATCAGGCGATAGTAAATACAGTCAAACCGGCTTTAGTGACCACCTGTCTACAAAGACCACTTTTTTGTTTCCCTTGAAAATGGTTTCTCATTGAAACATGTACTAAAGGAACCTGTCTACAAAGACCACTTTTTGTGTTTCCCTTGGGCGGTCGCTATAGACAAAATTGACTGTATCTCATTCTTTATCCCTTACTCCAACCTTTTCCCGTACTGTCTGTCTACCTCCCTCAATCTCTGCTCAGAATAACCCAGAAAAACCTGACTTGACTTCTGATGTCCCGCTGCATGGAAACATAAACCAGCATTGCTATTCATGCGCCCCTCTCGCATGATGTACAGGGGTGTTGAATGCACTCCATGGCGGTCCCAAGCCACCAAAGCTCCCAATGATAATTCAGATTTTTACAACATCATTCATCACCATCCTTGCCTCATTCTCCAACAACGCCAAAAAAAGAGATGTGGCAGAAGGGGAGGGTGGAGAAGAGCTTGATAACATTCTACGACGGCGGTCCGTGAATTATTGAGGGGTTGATTATTTTTCATGTCGTTTCTCATCAGTAATGTTAGACTCCCAGTCATTACAAATTCATGCATCTTTCAATTTGCAGCTCGTATCCGAGGCTAGGTGTCGCTGGCATTTGTAGGTTTGGATGTTCTTGGAAATTAGGGAATTGCTGCATCAGTTCCATCTCAATTTCATTTTTATAGAGATTTAAAAAAAATGTCTCTTCCTGTCACGTTTAAAATTCATAAACACAATTTGAGCGAAGGATATGTAATTAAGTTGCTATATTGTTAAATCAATCTAATATCATTTCTTTATGAAGCTGTGACAGTTGTAATTAAAGAATGAAAAACATCCCTTGGCCCCAGCTCACATTATGAAATATAAATGAGAGTGGGAGGAATTTTAATTAGAATACTTTTAGGGAACTGCTGACAAAAACCACCACAATCTTAAGATTATGTGGACAGGAAAAATGATATTGCACTGCTTTTTATTCTTCTTTTAAAACTAAAATGATGTATCTCCCACTGTTTAGATCACACACGTTGTTCAGGTCACAGGCATCAAGATGTTCCTATAGACTGACTACATGAATGTACAGCTGAGTAATACACACATAGAACACAGGATTTACAGAAGAAACACATTAGCCAACATAGTCCATTAGCTTTCAAAACAGTGCAAACTTTTCACATACAAAGTTGTTTTCTCATTTCTTCCGATCCTGAACAGAAGTTCATCGGAGTTACAAGAACTCACCAATGACCTTCCACTGTAGTTATACTATAGCTTCCATATAAGTGTATACAGCATCGATATATCAACCACAAACTACGACGAACGGAACGGGCCAATCAGCCTTGTCATTTTACGGAATTCTCACCGCACGTATGCTTCATTTTCAGCGCTATCAAGATATGAACAGTCAAATAAGACTATCCAATGTGTGTCTGCCATAAATATCAGGACACTTGCAGCTAAAGTAGAGACACTCGCACCAATGCTTAGTGCAAGTGCTTTCAATATATTCAGAGGCTATACGTAGCTAACCGTTGTCGGCTTTAGATACACTTGTACCTGTTTGCCACCCCGGACACTGATTTATAGGAATGAACATTTGGAAGGGGCTCTCTAAATCAATAAGATTAAGGTAAACCTCACTGCAAGTCTGTAAATGGCAATTTTATCTGGCGGTCAATTACTCCATGTGTGCAACGCTACGTTTGCGTACTGCATATCTCTCTATGGTAATATTTGCAATACCGGTAGTCAACATTTTGACCATTCTGAGAGAACTAAACCATAATTCTACTAACCAGCGAGACTTCATGACTTTGTTTCAGAGAGTTATTACACAAATTTGAATGAAGTTTTATTGGTTGTCATGAGGGAATTCTACGTCCTGCAAAAAAGAAAAAAATTAACACTCTGAGAGCATTCAAGGACACCATATATCTATATACCGGTACATGTCTATTCTGCCTCATTTCACCTTGCCTAAAAATGTATCTTTGCTTTAATAAAAGAAGATTCAAAACCTGTGAATTCATTATATCCTTTGATAACAAAAAATATATACTCTAAGGAGAAGTCTTTTGACATTTTTTTCACCTGGAACTCTTCCTTGCAATGCAATTTATATAATATTGTATATCTGGTCAATCAGCAGTCGCATTTCACAAAGCTTTTTTTCAATGACAAATGACAAAACCAGTGACAAGTCTGCTGATAACCAATCACAAGCAAGGATTTCAGGAGCTTATAACAAAAACTGTCATTTGCCACTGATGACAAGTTTTGTGAAACACCCCCCAGAAGGGTAAAGAACTGCATACTGGTCTTAAAACTTACATGGGCTTGAACGTTGGGGTTACCCTTGCGCTCTAAGAGTTCCACGCAGACATCTGTATGACCTTTATAGCTGGCCCACATCAGTGGTGTCCATCCATTCTGAGGCAAAGAAAGAAAGAGAAACAGGTAGATGGATATGAATAACATAGCTAGACAAAACTTTAATAAAATTTAAAGAAGGGGCTAAAAGAAGAGACTATCAGATTTTGAAACTTATGTAAACAATCTTAGGAATGATAAATGTGCTTTCAAAAAAGAGGTGTCCATCCATTCTGAGGCAAAGAAAGAGAAACAGGTGGAAGGATATGAATAACATATTTAAAAAAACTTTAATGAAATTAAAAGGTGAGGCTAATGTTGAAAAAGAAGAGGTTGGTTAAAGCCAGAAGGTTAAAAGAAGAGAGTATCAGATTTTGGAACTTACATACACAATCTTGGAAATGATAAATGTGCTTTCATGAGGGCAAGGATTTTTTTCTTCACCCAGCATTAAGTTTAAATTTCAGTAGGATTCGGTCCACTGGGTTTATCACATGCCGAGAGTCAATAGGGCAATGACCCCTATGATTTCACAGAGTCAAAGATCTACTGGCTCTAAACAGACAATGCAATCGTGATAAAAATGTACAAAACTTGACAACACAGTCAGTTGAAAATTTGTGCAACAGATATTTGTATTAGAAATGTACATGTAATTGAAATTTCAAGCTATAAATATTACCATAATGGCATTATCTATATTTTTGTAATAATGCAAATAGTATGCCCGCAGTAAGGCTTTGTATAGATATGTCCCGACAAAACCGCTGCAGTTTTTCTATGATGACGTAAAGTGTAATATGTGTCATATTTCTGTATCATATAACATAGAGCTCAGTGACTACATGCAGGACCCTTAGTGGACATTCATTTACATGTTTTTTTTTTTTAATATGACTTTTTTGTGTGGCGATTTACAGTGTCACATCTGAGCAAGCCTTAACTTCCAAGATTCTGTTCCAATTGAAGAGTTCTGTCTTACCACATCTGCATGGTCTACTTCAGCCCCTTTGTCCAGGAGAGCCTTGGCAATGTCCAGGTGACCCTCCCTGGCCGCAAAGATCAGCGGTGTCCACTTGTCCTGTTTGAGAATAAAATGACCATAAGTATAATGCAGGAATGGGAGATGAAGTGATTGAGACTGATGTGATGATACAGTCAAGGTAAACCTACTTCAGTAACCAATCTTTAAAGGAAAGCCATGTTTCTAACTTTCTATAAAGACTACTTTTTTTGTTTTGTCCTGATCGATTTCCACTAAAACATGTATTAAAGCCCCACTGTACTACTCATAGCTACTTGCGCCCTCTATATAGCAAACAATGCCTAATTGGTGACCATTGGTGCCCCATGGTCCCCTTCTTCTTATGTTAATTGAGAGCTGATTTAATGAGATAACCACCTGTCAGTGACCATGCAGGGAGGGCTATTCCCTCCTGGCCAAACTAGTGCAGATAGGTTTTAAAGGTACCTATCAATAAAGACCACCTACCTTTAAAGATCTCTTTTCTTGCCTTTCATGCTAGTGCACTTTCCAAGAAGGAGTACCGGTAAATATATATCAATTTCATGATTATGCCCAGCATATGATGAACATGAGGTATCTGGTACTTTCTCAAGTTTCTCAAGATTAAAAAACATGCCCCAAAATTCACAGAACCTCGTATGAACAGTTGACAGACAAAACATTGTGGCTATGTCCAACCCCTCCTCTCATCTTTCCCTCTCTCCGCTCCAATTCTCCCTCTCCTCCATCTCCCATCTATCACTTTCAAACCCGTATCCTGGGCGGGTTTATATGCGCCTCCCACCTTAAGTAGATGGAATGTTTAACTAGGATCGAGAGGATCGGGGTTCTCTTTCGCGGGACCTCCGTGTCACACGAGAAGTCTGCTGAATTTTCATGTAGGCCTAGAGCAAGGTGATCAAACAGACCACACTTTGGTTCATTCACAATCAAGGCTTATCACTCTGCGTTCAAAACGTCCAGGTAACTATGGACGGCGTAAAGTGACAACATTTCATACCCTTAAATTTTGGTAAATTAATGCCAACGCTAATTAATTTGAATGGTTTTGTATTGTGTAAGGGGTGGCAGAAGATTGGACTTCTGTCTCTTACCCTAAGATACAGGACAGTATTACACGATAACAAGAATTTAACAGGTCTTTTGTAGCAAGGCTGCCAGTCATAGTTATAGCGGTTGTATCACACAACAACCTTGCATACATATAAACACACCCTTGGTTTTCGAACAGCACGTAGAGCTCGGAGCTATCAGTTTGTATAGCATTTGTAATATAATGTCTATGAATATACACACCTTGGATAGTTACAAAGTGTGAATTGCTTACCCATAACTTTCTTATCATAACAATACTGTTGAGCATTTTTTAATATAGATACAAAGCACTGATACTATATAGATATCAACACGTGAGGAATTACCAAGTTACAGCCTTAGAGAGAAAAAGAAGGAATATTAAACTGTGCAATCAATTCTCTTTAATTCTTTTGTCTACTAACACAAAAACCACAAGAAGAATACTTAACGTGGCATGAAACCACATATCAGTGTACACGATACTATTTCTATTTTGAGACGGTAATAAGATTCACTTGAACAAATCTAAACACTGATACATCACGTAGCGAATCTGACGGAGAGATCTAGAGTAGATTGCAACATATTCTGTTTTGTGGTTAACCCTTTCTCTGCTGTAGGTGGCAAATTCTGCCCAAGAATGATTATGTTCTACTTTTCATTTGGATGAAATCTACATATTTAGTGATATGAAGAGTAAACAGGTACATCTTGTGCGATGGTTATTCATATTGAAGATTTTTTATGCAAGATTGCAAAATAAAATGTTTCTATAGGACAAATATCGGCAATCATCGTCAAACACAAGATTGTTTACTAAACATAGTCAAATTTGTTGTTCTGATTTATTGTTCTGAAAAATATGATAGTGAAAGAAAGTAATACTTGAAATAAGGAAGATGATAACATAGTCTCTATTTGTTTGATTTTGCTTGCCTGTTAATACTAATCAGTTAAAATAAATAGCAGATAAAATGTTGACATAAACTAATACCCTAATTGGGGTAGATATCATAACCTTTGCAGAGTTAGAGAAAGAGAGATAGAGAATCAGAGAGAGAGGGAGAGAGAGGGAGGGAGAGAGAGAGAGAAGAGAGAAAGAGATTAGAAAAGAGAGAGAGAGGAGAGAGAGAGAGAAGAGAGAAGGGGGAAAAAGATTAGAAAAGAGAGGGAAAAAAAGAGGGAGAGAGAGAAAAAAATAGGGAGAGAGAGAGAGAGAGAAATCGGGAAAGCAAACGAGAGCAGAGTGAATGAATAAAAATATGCTGACAACAAAATATCATTCGATATACATGAATGAAAGATTGAAAAGAGAGAATTGAAGAAAAAAGAGACAATTACAGGGAGAAGACATAGAGAAGAGAAAAATTGAGAGAGGTGAGAGATGGTAGGAAATAAGATGCACCATGCCTACCTCATCCATGGCCTTGACGTCAGCACCCTTGAGTAGGAGTTCTTGTACCAGTTCTAGATTTCCCACTTGGGCTGCACACATGAGGGCAGTCTGGCCACCCTATACACAAAAAGAACAAACAATGAAAACAAAGAAACATTAGGAACTGTTTACACGAGAGGAAATTTGTACAGAACTTGTGTATAAAAGAAACGTTGTATAAGCGTATCATTGTAGAACCCAAGAAGCATATAGGTATCGTAGTAAAGAAGCTTTGATTAAAGAAACTAGTTAACATGACAGCTAGCTAAACATCAGTGCAGACTTGTAATAGACCAGGGGGGTGTTTCACAAAGTCTTTTTTGAATGACAAATGACAAAAATAAAAATCAGTGACAAATCTGCTGATGACCAATCAGAAGCAAGGATTTCAGTAGCTTATAACAAAAGCTGTCATTTGTCACTTATGACAAGTTTTGTGAAACACCCCCTAGGCCTGACTAGTTTTTAAATGATATACAACGTTCTAATGAGAATGGGACCCTGATTCTTTAGCAAGATTTTATCTGAAATGATGATCAAACATTCATACCTTCGGTATCTGACATTCAGACTAGAAAATTAGTTGCATATCGCATGGCTACAGTTTTCACACAGCTATACAATAATTTTAGCAGTCTGAATGGAGGGGTTAGTCACAGTGTAGCTGTAAGACGAGAAGTTTGTTTTGTGAAGAGGATTCCTCACCGTGCATAAGGTAATAAACAGAGGACACTGTGGCATTGATTGATCAAGGAGGTAGACACTGCCACACATGAAAATGAAAGGAAATCATTTTTGGGGGGGACGACACTGCTTGTTATGGGGAGAGTAAAATGGGTGAGGGAATTATGCACACAGTTGAAGTTCTGGTCCTGCGATTGCATTGTGGAATTGATCAGAAAAGGTTGATCATTATTGGTGTGTACTGCAAGGTTCTGGAATCATCAAAATGATTACAAATTTGGCCCATTCTTGGTAAAATTACAAGCACTGTACACAGAAAGATGTATATGGGACTACACAAACATGTCGCATAAAAATCTGTCCCGATTTTTATGCTGTTACATGCCATATTTAGAATATTAAGGCATTTGAAGAGCCATGCTTTTCAGGGAACATTTTTAATCTGATGTTCTTCCACACTTGCAAAATAACAATGATATAACGCTCACAAATTATTGTTCATCTTTTCCCAGAACTCAACCTTCTCTTTAAGGCCCGTTCACACAGGCAGGACGCATGGGGAACGCACGGCCAGCGCATGGAAAATTTGCAATTTTGGCCAATGCGTTGTCGTTCGCTAGGCGTGCGTCATCACTCGTTACTCGTTCGTCGAGCGCGCTGGACCCACGCTATGCATTCGTCGTCATACGCTGTGTGCGTCAGGATTTTTTGAGCATGCTCAAAAACGTGCGCCGAGCTCGACGCATGAATGTACACGCCAAAGACACGCCAGACATGCGTGGAGCGCGCTAGACCAGCGCCAGACATGCGCGGAGCACACGCCCTGTATACGCACAGCGCGCTAGCTACACGCTGTGCATTTTGTGTCAGCTCGGTAGCTTTTCCAAAATTATGACAAAAGTTAGGCACACGGCCTTTTCCGATTTCCAATGCGCTGGCCGTGCGTCGTAGAACGCGGTGCATGCGTGGACCATTCGTCCAGCGCGCTAGCAACACGCTGTGCATTCGTGGAAGTTGTTATCATGTGCGCTCTGTGTGCGCCCTGTGTGCGCCCTGTGTGCGCCCTGTATGCGCCCTGTATGCGTCCAGCGCGCTAGCAACACGCTATGCATTTGGTGTCAGCTAGCTGTAGCTTCGACAAAAGTTGGGCGCACGACAACGCACTGGCCAAAAATGGAATTTTCCAATGCGCTGGCCGTGCGTTCCCCATGCGTCCCCTCTGTGTGACCGGGCCTTTAACAACTGAATTATTCAAACTCTTTGTACATTTGATGATTTTAGTCTTTTTATGCCGTAACTCATAAATGAAAGGTCGACTGGTTGAATTAGGGCCTTTGTTGAATACTTTTAGATGCAATCTTTGGTATGTCACATTCTCAAGAACATAAATTGGGACAATTCAAATTAAAAAACTTGGTAAGGGTATGAATCATTTAGTTGTTAACTGTAAATGCCCCTATACAAATTTAAGTTCGTCGCGAACTCGTATTATGCTTGTGGTAAGCTTAATAAGATCGTTTTTTAGGCTTTAAGCTCGTAACACGCTTCCAGGACGCTAGTAACGATCTTACTAAATGTTGGCGAGCTCGTGCGCGAGTTCGTCACGAGCTCGTGGCGAACTCGCGGGTAAACTGGGGAGCTCGTGGGCGAGCTCAGGGGTAAAGAAGGAGCTCGTGACGAGCTCGTTGGTAAAAGGGGGAGCTCGTGGCGAGCTCGTGGGTAAAAGGTGGAGCTCGTGGCGAGCTCAGGAATAAACTGGGGAGCTCGTGACGAGCTCGTTGGTAAAAGGGGGAGCTCGTGGCGAGCTCGTGGGTATGCGGCAGAAAGAAATTTTGCTGCAGACTTGCCGCATACCAGTACGCCACAGGAACAGTCTGCGGCAGATCTGCGGTAGGATGAAACTTTGCTCCAGACTTGCCGCATACTAGTATGCTACAGGAACGGTCTGCGGCAGGGCGAAACTTTGCTCCAGACTTGCCGCATACCAGCTAGTACGCCACAGGAACAGTCTGCGGCAGATCTGCGGCAGGGCGAAAGTTTGCTCCAGACTTGCCGCATACCAGTATGCCACAGGAACAGTCTGCGGCAGGTCTGCCACAGAAAAGTGGGAAATTATACAGTCTGAAGCAAGGCTATAGGCGGCCATTTTGTAGGACATGCAGTACCATATGAGGTTGCAGGCTGAGCCCATGACCTTGTAAATTCCTGTGTTAATTAGCACTGTTAATTGTCTTTTTAGCTTCTGTCAAACCAAACAATTTGCTTCAAGTTCAACTGGTACCATAAGAGGAATTTATTACATAAGAGGAGGCTGAGGAATTAACGGACTGTTTCAAACTTTTTTGTTGTGCGATATGTGATCTTATCTTCAGCCCCACTAACTCACTTTTTTGTTGTAACTAGGTACCCAATTGAAACTAATTGAACACCAATTTAATTTTCAATTGATTTCAATTGGTCTCAATAGGTGTTAACAGGTTTCAATGGGAATTTAATAGGACTTCAGATGGTTTCAATTGGTCCAGATTGTTCCTATTGGACCAATTGGGCCCATTGGCCCCATTGGCCTATGCCCCATTATACTTTAATGGGACCCAAATTGGCCTGAAGTTGGGACTTCAATTGGTCCAATTGAAACCAATTGAAAACCTTTTAAAGTCTAATGGGGCAGATTGGTCCAATTGAAATCCCATTAAAGTCTAATAGGGCCAATTGAAACCAATCATCTCATGAATATTCATTATTACTTTACACGTGTGACAGAAAAATACATTTATCATGATTTGTTAAGCAAATTAAGACAACGCACATCATTTTTGTGATTTCTATTTTCCTTTTGCCATTTAGATTATTTTTTCTGATCATTTTACAATTACATTCACGTTTTAGCAATAGATTGATAGATTGATATTGATTATATGATTACTAACCAAGAAACAATATACATATTTAGTATATATATATGTGTACGAGCCTGAGTCACTTTAAATGTTACTCTTGAATACACTTCAAATGATCTATGTGATGGAGTTAATACAATTGAGAATAGAATATACCTAATTGGTAATATCGATATTGCCAATATCGATTATGAAGTATCAATCAGTTTACATTAAGCTTGCAGCCATTCCACGAGATTGTCGACGAACTCGCCGACGAGCTTGTCGACGAACTCGTTGACGAACTCGCCGACGAACTCGTTGACGAGCACACCAACGAGCTCGCCAATGAGCTAATCGGCCAGTGACAAGCGTGTATATTTGGAGCATGCCAACGAGCTCGCCAACGAGCACGCCAACGAGCTCGTAGCTAATTTGCATATTTGGAACGAAACGAGCTCGCTGGCGAGTTCGTCTGCTTGCTCGTCAACGAACTCGTTGGCGAGCACGCTGACGAGCTCGCGTGTAAGCGTACTGAAATTTGTATAGGGGTGTACTCTCTAAAAAAAATTGAGTGATCACGGACGTCACTCCTCTGGAGAGTGAAAATGTAGTGAAAATAGAGTGAACATTCACTCTTTTCTTCTTAGAGAGCACTCTAAAATCAATCAATTTTCACTCCTAAACAAGTGATCACGAACGTCACTCCCAAGAAAGTGAAAATAGAGTGAAAATTCACCTTTTTTTTTTTAAGAGAGTATGATTTATGATTTAGAATGAAACATGAACTCAATTCTGTAAAAATATGTGTGTTTATACGCAATATATTTCAGTTTGTAAAGAGTTATGGGGGTAAAATAAAATATATCATAATCAAATTCTTATCAATCAAAATATGTTCTTTAAACCTGTAGAGTAAAACATTTTTTTACTCAAATA
Source organism: Strongylocentrotus droebachiensis (assembly GCA_035222895.1). NCBI lineage: Eukaryota > Metazoa > Echinodermata > Echinoidea > Camarodonta > Strongylocentrotidae > Strongylocentrotus > Strongylocentrotus droebachiensis. The sequence goes on along the minus strand of JAVYIG010015610.1, from coordinate 20,675 downwards.
GGACTGGTATTCCTTTTTCTTCACACAATTTTTAAGTCAATATGAATTAATTTACAAAATAAAATTCTGATTTAACAAATTCTGAACAAGATACAGCCAAGGTACAGAGTGATAAATCGATTAGATGGCTAACATTCTTTATGTCATGCTAAACAACAAGTAAAGATGGTTATTCAATAGTCTACAATAAATGATTGAACATACAGCAAGATCCAATAAGAGACATTATAAAATATGATACATGAAAGTAATTGTCATAAACTTATCACAACATCAGCATCAACATCTTCAAATTTACATCAACACACAAAAGCTCACAGTGAAATCTGCTAGGCGCTTATACATGTATACTGAAGACTCACTCTGCAATATATATCTAATCCAAATGAATATTCCACACTGGAGCAATCGACAACCAAAACCGCTCATATCTCTTGACATTAGTTGCACACTCCATCGTCCGTGCACTCAACGCCGTCTCTGCTACGCCAATTTCCATCCAATATCGCAAATACAAGATGCAAACTAAAGAGCTGCTGTACGAATAATGAAACAATATCCTGTGTTCTTAGCGAAGGACTCGAATGGACGACGTGACTCCAGCCTCCAGGAACCCACATTAACAACCTCATTAGGCATCTATACCATCATGCATCTATGCAAATTAGGGCGATAGAGACCCCAGCCACCGAGATGCATAAATCCATGAGGAGTGAATGAATCGAATCGGTGGTGGCCCGCTAAACCCAGCACGATCTATAAAAGGTAGTTATTTTGAGAGACGGACGGTGTGTTTCGCAGCTGCCAATCCCGCTATGATGCATTGGCTTTTGAAATGTGGAGATTATTCCAAATTAGACAGACAAGCGTCAAGGTTTTTATGCGAAAAAATACTTGTTGATATGCATTGTTGATATGCAAGTCTTGTATATTCATTCAATCTCCAATTGCATGTGATAACTTTTTGATGTGCTTCCTGGCAAGTCAAGTAATTACATATTTCTGTCTTTTCCTGGTAAAGTCTTTCAAATAATCATAGAATATCAGGACAACATGGTGAGATTAGTCAGATCCAGTATAAAGAGAGTGAATGGAGAATCGCATTATGCTTACTCTCAATGGGTATAGCTATCTTCTGAAGATAGCCGACGATTACAGTATGACTGTCTGCACATTATGAGTCACATGGGTACTCTTCAACCGGGGAGCGGCTTGAATCAGTCATGTCTGTAAACCTTAAACGTGCTGAATTTAGCATCCATAATATTCTGAAACTGAACCAGTTGCTTCCATGAGATTAAAGAGATGAAGATTTCCTCAATACCAGAATGATTTAAGGTCCTCCATGGAGTTGGTTCAGAGTATATATGCAGCCATATTAATGAAGATGCAGTATTGTCTCCATGGTAACACAAATGTCAATCACTGACCTCCTCCTCCTCCTCCTCTAGAATATCACAACCATCCACGGAGCAGAAATGTTCACTTGCAAAGATGGATTAAAAATGTTCCATGTTAGAGAAGATTTACATCGTGAGAAAAAAATAGAGTGATAGATAAAGAGATATGCAGAAAGAAAGGGGTACAGTCAGTCATACAGGAGAGACAGACAGAATTACCAGGAGAGAAAGAGAGAGATAGACGGACAGACAAACAGACAGATAGAGATGTTTTGAAGTAGAACAAAAAGTAGTACTTATTGCCTGGGGCTAAAAAGGCCCATGCATCCTGCCTTGAGTAGCGGCCATCTGCGGTATGAGTAAAGAGCCGGGCTAAAGCAGCCACCAGCATCTAATCATAACTGGAATTCCCTCATTCGCTGACAGCGCAAGTGCATCGTGGAGAGAGAGATATGGAGAGACGGAGAGAGAGAGAGGCAATATGTCCTCTCCTCATCTCTGAGCATAGCACCATTCAAATCATACACACACCGCCATGTGCATGCCACACAGCCATGACGAAAGAATGGCATCGCTCTGTGTACTCTGCGATGAGCTATCTCTTGACGAAGACAGCAGAGACATCAAGGAGAAATGAGAGAGAGAAAGAGATGGAGAGTGAGGGAGAGGATGAGAGGGAGAGATCGAGAAAGTGAGGGAGAGGGTGAGAAAAGGATGGAGAAAATAGGGAGAGGGAAGGAGAGGGAAGGAGAGAAAAGGAAGAAGAGATGAAGAGAAAGAGAGAGGGAGAGAGAAAAAGGAGAGAGAAAAGGGAGAGAGAAAAGGGAGAGAGAAAAGGAAGGGAGAGCGAAAAGGGAGAGAGAAAAGAGAGAGAGAAAAGGGAGAGAGAAAAGGGAGAGAGAAAAGGGAGAGAGAAAAAGGAGGGAGAAAAAGGGAGAGAGAGAAGGGAGAGAGAAAAGGGAGGGAGCGAGAAAAGGGAGGGAGCGAGAAAAGGGAGGGAGAGAGAAAAGGGAGGGAGAGAGAAAAGGGAGGGAGAGAGAAAAGGGAGGGAGAGAGAAAAGTGAGGGAGAGAGAAAAGGGAGAGAGGAAAGGGAGAGAGAAAAGGGAGAGAGAAAAGGGGAGAGAGAAAAGGGAGGGAGAGAGAAAAGGGGAGAGAGAAGGGAGAGAGAAAGAGAGACTTCAGAGAGACATGGACAGTGACGGATCTGGGATATAGGTGATCTGCTTTCAATCGGCCATCAGACCACACATTTTTCAGTGAGATATTGATGTGATATGACAAGATGTAAGCTGTCATGCCCCCGGTTCATCACACACGCCGAGTAGGACCAGGCATACAATTACATATATACATGTACCGTACCTCCATGATTTATAGTATGCTAGTCGTCCCTACAGTATGCCTCTCCTAAGTGATTTCAATCTTTATATCAATAATAATGTAACTTTTGTGAAATATTTCTACAATAGATGTAGCATGAATATAAAAGAGGTATAATATAATTTCCTTTCATTTGTTCTTTTTTATGTTGTTATAATAAAGCACAATTGGAAAGGGTGGGACAATAACTATTAGGTAGAGCCACCCTAGTGCAGAAGGAAATCATTTCATATTCTTCATACATCGAGGAGCATACTAGCGGTTGAATACTAGAGTCAATAGAAAGTTTGTGATGTACAAAAATTAAAGTAAATTCCAGCAGGTCAATACTGGATAAGATGCTTATAGAAATCACAAAATTGCTTAAGATAAATTAAAAAAATATATGGATACTATTATGCAATTAAAAATACCAGGTATAGTTTCTTCTTATAGTATTATTCATACTAGACCTTTTGGAGATCTATATTAAGCCCCTCTCTCACACATACACACGCACGCATACACATGTTAATCAACAGACGAAGTGGCAGACCATACAGAAAGCCTGGCGTCCATGCAGAAAAACACACTGCATGCTCTACCAAGTGGTGATCTCAAGTTCCGCCAGACTTTCTCTTTCACTCCTGCCAATTTCTTAGCTCCGGCCCCCTGGGCGCCAAAGCCCGTACTGCACCCCCTCCCCAAAGACTGTCTCCCTCGTCGTCGACCAGCAGCATAGATAGAAGCATTGATTCCCGCCAAGAAATGAATGGAAAGAGCGACTCTGGTGGTTTTAATGCACTCGCGTGGAGAGGTAAAGTGCCTTGGCGGTTATATATCGTTGCAAAGGGAGACATGCATACGTGTAGCAGAATGCAAACCTGCATGGGACGGCAACCATCCCGGCCGCGGCGCAACTCCCTTTTGTTTTAGCAGGTCTTTATTGGATTAACTGTCTACTGTGTGATGATGCATGGATCTTTGTTTGTACTGTATATGGTGTGAGCACATCATTCTGGCGGGCCATCTCTGAGATATCAATTACCATCACATGCTGACTGCTAGTTTGTAAATATTTACCGCACTGAAATCATCTACAAAACAAGTTCAGTTTTATATAGGCAAAACATGATTGACCGAGTCTGTAAGTTGAGACAGCAAGAAATAAGAAACAAACACAACTAAAAATATGACATACAAATGCATTAAAACAGCTCTAAGAATCAAGGAACATGTTCCATATAAAGAGTAAAGTCAAATTTGCATAATAAATTGTCATAGGTTTCATTTAGCAATTCTCTTCAGGATCTTGCGGAATACTAAAAATAATGGAATACAAGCCAAGTTCACTTGTGAGGATATAATTATTTGAACAACTGCATTGTGGAATAAATAAAATCATCACAATCTACTGTTTTTCTAACATATAAAAGAAATAATCTCAGCCCACATTCAAACTCTTACACAATAGCATGGAGGTGATAACCTCCTGCCCAGAATGAATGATTGACAAGAGAATCTAGCTAAAGCACTGGTTGAGGTGTGCTATGACAGGCGCAGCAGAACACACACACACCTGCACCCTGGGGATTAGGTTGTTGATACCTCACTCAATACCCAACCACACACCAAGGGACGCTCTACAGCTATATAGATACGAGCGAGTTCAGAAGGTAAAATGTTGCCATTGCAGCGGGGGTGTGATGAAGGGATTGCTTCGTTAATGTAATTCGGGTTTATGGAGGAGCATAAGGACAAAGAAATAACAAAATACATATAACAAATTAACATTGCTGGGGAGCATTTGTGAAATTAAAAAGCTATATGGTTTTAAAATGTCATATTAAATATAAACACACCAAGAGATGAAAAACCATCTGTAATTGAATCAAGGGTTAAAGAGGGTATCTTGAGCTCTTTTGGTTAAATGGTTGACACTCATTTATTGACAAGTTTAAAACAAGTTTGGCATTGTCAGAAACGTTGATAACATCGGACAAGAAATAATCACATCTCTATGATTTCCAATTTGTCTGTTTCTATGACCCACTTTATCTTTATATCTTCTCCCAGTTGAAGATGAATAATTTCCAATCTAATGTAGGACAAATGAAGAAGTTTATTTGAGTTCTACAGGGATTAACAGGATCAGAGTGTGACATGCAGTGTCACAGCAAAAATTAGATTATTATATTTTCTTTTTTCTAGCTTCTCAGTTCAAGTATCATACACTGTTGTCCGGCAAAGAGGGTTTAAATCAAGTACGATTTACTGACCCGGTCTTCATGTTGACATTTCGGATTAGAAACTCTCAATTCCAATTAGATGCTGTATTATGAACTCCCAATATCAATCATAGGAAGCTTCTTTCAAAGCGCGCAGAATAAGACAAGGACATTAAATGACCTTCAATGTTGTATGTCTCTTTATATGCAGATGACATCCCCTAAAGATGGGATGCTAATCCGGGCATCATTGGCAGTTGGTCTGTGCTGGCTTTTCAATAAGACTGCTTGATGATGTTTTAGGTACATGTGGGCCAAGCCCAAGAGCAACCTTTCATCAACATTGCAGTACAGAGGTGGGCCAATATTGCAGAAATGCATTGATGATGTATTGAGAGAGAGGTGATCAGTCTATCGATATGATTAACATACTGAAGTGTCCAAACTTGAAGTTCTACAAAGAAAAATTACAAATAAATATGCAATTCTTATCAAACAACTCTGTCAACAGACACTTTCTAAGAGTATTATAGGACTTTTCCAACATTTCTGACCGTCTCTCATAACCTTCAACTTCTTTGTAAAATGGTAAATATCGCTTTTCTACACTAGAAGGACATAACGTGTACCTCCTATCATTTAATACAGAGTTAACACCCTACCGGCTTTCAACAAATGTCACACTGTGTGTATTTTCTTCTGCTGGATCATGACTACCATAATTAACGTTGTATTAACCACACTTTTTTGCCGCCGAAAAAAGTTCAAAGTCGAGGTGCGTCTTATACACATTTTTTTTTTTTTTTAAGTTTCGATTTATGCCCCTCCACCTGGCGCTATATGCCTGGCGATGTCTCCCAGCTCAGTAATCGGTGTGTTGACTCCCCACTCGGAAACTAGAAAAACACTCAAATTTGTCTGTCATCTTGGTTTGAAAGTAATCTTTCTGATAGATCTCAATATGTAGTTTATAATAATAATTCCTCCAATTTTTCTTCTATTACACGGCATACCCCAAGGTTCTATCCTAGGTCCTCTACTGTTTTTTAATTTACATTAATGATCTTACACATTCAGCTGCACCTCGCAGTTAAATGAAAGGCCTTCCCGCGTGGGTTTCTTAACACGGACCTGGCTTGCTGCCGACAGAGCCGGAAAAAGAGGAGTGCGGTTAATACACGAGGGCGGTTTATACACCGTTAATTACGGTATACATTTAGTATATGCTGCAGGCCTATACTTTCCTCAATGCTCGCTGTGTTCTCATCGGGGTACCAATTCCCCTTCCCCAGGAGGTACTCAAACTGAGCCACGGTATACTCTTCCATCAGACACTCCTCGTCATCATAGCGGGCTGGTTCCGCCTCCATCTCCAGCAAACCCTTGTCACAAAATGCATCAAACTCAGCCATCCTTGATAGGTATTAATTGCCAAAGTGTCACCTACAACAGCTAGCTCAGGCTCCAGGATGACAACTACTTCCTAGATTTTCAGTACACTAATAAATATTCCATGGCTTGAAATTGTTCCATAGCTGTTGACTGTGATACAAGTTTATTCCAACTGATTAAAATGCAACAGAAAAGGTAATCCAATTAAACCAATAAAATATTGACTGTGATACAGGTTTATTCCATCTGATTAAAATGCATTAGAAAAGGTAATCCAATTAAACCAATCAAATGTTGTTATCTGTTAGATGAGACATTCAAATATGGCTCTTCTGTTCTGGCATTTCCTTGAAGATGATCAAAAAGGAAAAACTTAAAGATGACAACTATCTTCCTTAGATGTGGACACAGTCTTTAGATTTCACAATGTTAAATGTCCAGAAGAAATACAGGCAGCATATATCCAGAAGAAATACAGGCAGCATATATTGTGGTCAAGACACCAATAAGAACTAGATGTACTTCAATCCACATGGGGGCTCTGATAATCGAAGAACGTCTTGAAGTCCATGCACGCACCCTTCCTGGCCTGGGTCACATTCTAGAAGACAAGTTCTTCCACAGATCTTGCTAATATTACGGATGACACAAGAAGGTGCGATATCTCCGAACAAATGCAGGAATTGTGTGCGAGGACAAGGGGTGCCGGCGGTCCAGGCTTCCTGCCCAGTTACTCAAAATGAAGAAAGGCATGAAGATGGTATCTTACACACGCTGAGCGTACGACATGTGTATCGCAATGGTCCCATGCACCTGCAAATAGCGTCTGTTAAGATGAGCGCTAACCGATTACGCATACCAAAGCTAACGAACATGATGACTAGACCAAGCGCTTAGCGCTTAGCCCCAAAGTGTACCTTCGCCAATATCTGTGAAAGAGATTATCTGTCTAAACCCATGTACATCACTGTATAACACTTGCCAAGAAAAAAAAAAGGAAGGGAGAATCAGAAATGTCAATGTGCCTATCCGTAAACATCGCGCTAACCCGTTCCGCGAACATTTGGATAGAGGCGCCATTCTTTAATTGATTGTTAACGAGTGGGAAGGTTGCATGAAGGCCCTTTGCAATCAGGGCTATATCAAATCCGGAGCGTCTTGAATAGAGCAGCATGACTTAGATAAAAGAACCATCGGTATGTTCAATTAGCGTCAAGAGTTAAGTAATATCTTAAAGGGAATGCCATCTTCAATCCATTAATGCTTGTGAGGAGCGCTTGTACACCGCTCACTATATAAGATGCATAAACAGAAATGAACATGTATGCTTATGTTGGAATTGTTCTCAAGTGAATTACACTATGATAGGGGCACTATGCCTAGATTTTCATTTTTAAACGATGAAAAATGAATAGTATATGATTTTGTTTTTGGTGTGTGAGTGTGGACACTTCTCCTTTTCCCTGCCACTTCTTGTTACGAGCCAGCAGAAATCAAGCTATAATGTATAAGCCTATACTGCCACTGCCATGTATGTTCTTCAAACGTCCTACTCAATTATAAAGAATTGCATCAAGAACTTAATTTAATTTTTATTTTAAACATTAAAAGTAGTGGATATTCTACATAACAATGAATGTAATATATATCATAAACCCTCCTTTGTGTATAGCGAATAACAAGAAAATAATGGAAGATGAACAAAATTATAAAGTCGTACAAAGTGATGAGTATAGTTTTTATCTTTGCATTATCCTTTTATGGCTGAATTAACATCATAATCCCCATGGGGATTACATTAATATGTATTCAGAAACTCACATTTTCAGCTATGAGACCAAAAAAAAAAAACATTCAAAATTTCATTTTTCATCCTCCCTCCCACTCAAGACACCCACTCACTAATCACTATGATTGCAATTATTCCCTCAAGCTTTTGTTTAAAAGATGAGAATAGCATCAACATTCATTTAAAAGGCATTTATGTTGTCCCACAAAAAATATTATGATAAAATTAGGTTAAAGAGGATGCATTAAAGGGCATTAGTTTTGAAATTGACATATATTGTTTGACCGCCCCTCCCCCATCTTTCTTTTTAATCTTGCCAATCTCTTCATAGATGATCTCTTGTTGTTTCATACTGTTTTAATTCTTCCTCCTCCCTCTCTCCATTATTCTCTTCATTTTCCACCATTCAAATAACTGACTGATAAGTCCTTGTTGTATTGCTTTCTCTCAATCTCTGTCAGAATATTCTGTCATTCCCTCTCTCTCCCTTTTCTCCTTTCTCTCTCTCTAAAACTCTGAAATGCTCTTTTGTCAGTCATATGCAATATTCCCTTACATCTCTTATTATTTCTCTTTCTCTCTCTCTCTTTCTCTCTGTGCCTCTGTCCCATCAACTGTACTGTCTATACCCAATGGAGCAGACGGATTAATAATGTCCTAATCCCCTTATAGATAAAATTACAACCAGATAAAATGCCTGAGAGCCTCTGGAGAGGGTGGCTACAGGAGGCATCCCAATCATTTCCTGATTTTCCTTTCACAGCTCCTCCATCCACCCCTCCCTCTCTCTCTCTCTCTCTCTCTCACGTTGTTCCTTCCATCGACCATCACTCGTACCCAGGAAATCCCAGAGATGTAATATGTGAAGATTTTTTTTTTGGAGGGAGGGAGGGAGGAAGGAAGGAGTGAAGATGTGTGGATGGACGGGGGAAGCTGCTGTATACGTGAAGCAATTACAGCTTAGATTGAAGAGACAAGCATGATTAAACACAAAGCTGCAAGTAACAGAAATCACTGAGGAGCTGGTTCTAATTCTGGGTTTTCAATGAGAAGGGTTTGAGTTCCATTTCCAGTCAGGGATTGTGCACTAATGCCTTATATCTTGATCAAACTGTGCTTTTGTCTTCAAGTATATACTACACCCTGGCAATATACAGAATAACTACAAATTGACAAACCCTTTCAAATTTAATCTCTATTAATACCCTTTAATATTAAAGTATGTACAATTATTAATAAATTCAAGTGAATATACTGTATGTGCATTTTTTCTTCTTCAGTATTTTCATATATCCAGGTCTGACCATCTAAATGCATTCTCCCCTCAAGGCCCCCCCCCCTCCTCCTCAAAAAAAAAAAAAAATCACTCCTCACCCCTAACTATATGAACAAAAATTAAGTTGGGGTCCCATGCAGTCATACCCCTCATACATCTCCTCTGGGTGAAAGGAAGATGGAGTATGGAGCGCTGATATTAGTTAAAATGTCTTATCTCACCCCTACTGATAAATATGCAACACTATCATTTCCATTTTTCATGAAGTGGTATTAAGCTGAATGCTTACCTTTAAAGCTTATTATAATGGCTTTGTTCAAGCAAACATGATGAAATGCAAAGATACATCAATGAGGACGTACATGAATGTATCAAGTGAAGTCATCTGACGGTTCTTATCTTCGCAAGCCATCGTCCCTTCCCTACCAGCCTCCCAAGCGAGACATTCATGACTGGTGATTTGGTTACAGGCCATTGACTTAAAGAGGGGCTACTCACTCAAAACTAAACAGTTTGAATCATCATCGCAAAAAGGCAAGACAAGCAAGTGAGAGAATCATTGTGGAGGAAAACAAACAGAACGTGACTCTCAAAGCATTGCAGGGTAGATATTGGGAGCCAGAAAAGCATTTCCTGCTCTTTTTCAAAATGACCAATATAATTAATGCCCTTCTGTTTCTCAGAAGATGACAGACATTAATTCTGTCATACTGTCATACATTCGACCCATACATGTACTTGTATACATGTAAATATGAAACAGGGAAACTAATTAAATACTGCTGGTAAACATTCCAAATAAAGCCCAATAGTTTCAAAATACATAAACTGACATACATTCTCTCTTTTCCCTTTACCCCCCCCCCCCACCCCTTTTTTTTTTCTCTCTCTCTCTTTCTCTCACTCTCAGTAAAATGACTGTTACTATGGTCACAATTAATTATGACATTATTCTCATAGTCTCTAAACAACAACAAAATAACATTCAATTTCAACCCAATTACAAAGACTTTTCAATGAACAATATCAGCGAGAGCTGGGTCAGTAGAGATTAGCTTGCACAGACAACAGATCTACAGATAACTACATCGGCTGAAGACAAATGCTCTTCTCGGACCCATTAATGACATTCATTCACCCAGTGTGTTGTATCAAGTGACAAAAATACCATTATCTTTAGCTCACATCACTGGGCTAAAGCTAAGATTTCCTAAATTTATCCACTCATTGTGCAGTACAGAGCTGCATGCAAATGCGCAAAAGTCGTTCTCCCCGTTCGCGAGATTTTGATCACCTCCAGAAAGTTCCACATGAAGTGTTGTAACTTGCAAAGTCCTTCCCTCCCTATGTGCCATCTGATTCAATGCAGTAGAATGGATGCTGATTGATATATCTTGAATTTCAAAGTTCTAAATCTAAAGAAAATACTTACATATTCGTTCATTAGGCAGGACATCATTGAAATTAAATGTTGATACAGCAAAGAAAATCACAGAAAACGAACAACCAAGTTAAAAAATGAAGTTCTTCACTAACGAATGTTGTTTCACCAATATCAATTTTGATAAATATAAGGCACTGCACTGTGCCGTCGAGCTATCATAGCACAACACTTGGTCTAGACCCCTAATTCCCTCACGCACCAAATAGTGACTGTACTCATCTTGTTCTTGATGAGCTCTTTGCAGCACGCTGAAAGATAACGCAACAAGAAAATACATTTACAAAACATTCACACAACATGAATAAATACATTGGAGAACAGAAGGCGCGGCCTTTTCAATCGGGATGACAGGTGTAATTGAAAAGCTCATCCAAGGTAATTAGCACCACTGGGCCCTCCTCCCGTAGCTGTGGACCAGACGGAAATTAGTTCATGGCTGCGCTCTCTGGATGATGAGATTGGTTCCTGATAAGTTTCTGCTTCTTTAAATGTCTTTACTTAACATCATGTATCATGATAATAAACAAGATTAGGAAACGCCATGATTTGTTTTCGTCGATCGTTGCATGTACCAATTTGTAAAGCTATAATAAAGCAACGCTTGAAGAGTTTAATTGTTTAATTGATTATGCGTTTAAGAAAGAAGGGAGCCTATCTTTAAAATTCTAGGTTTTTTCATTAATTTTCAATTCGAACAATTAATGTCTTTAGACAATTGGGATGAAGAATGTTTGTGTGACTGTCTAGGTACAAAATTATAAACACTCTAATAAAGACCAGCTAAAGATACAAATGAAGAAGATTCCAGCATAGTTGGCTAACAAACCATACAATCTTTAAAGATGTTATTTCAGATTTCAGGGCATGATTAAGTGACAACAAAATAAGCCTCAGAAAGGTATCACCATAAATGGTTTAGGATTATACACAGGCAAATTGCAGACTAATTCAAAATAATTATGTTGCTATAACATGATTGAATTTCAACTTTGTCTTTCTTGAACCAACTCTGAAATGGATTTGTTTCCAAGAACTAATTCATCATTTTAGTTTTAGAATTACAGAAATAAATTCTCTTGAACTAGTTTCATTGAACATACATCATGTTTCAGATCAGCTCATGAAGCATTATCAATTGAAAGGATACTTGAGTGAAGAGTTTATCAATGTCTTCCACATTGCAATGTAATATCAGAAACCATTCCCTGATGGACATTCTCTAATCCAACTTTAATTACAGCATTTCAAAAGAGCCTGTTGTAGACAGATTTCTGTCTGTTGGAACACATCCTGAGCCTTAACAGCCATGGCCTAGTTATTACCGAGATCTCGGAATGATCGAGAGCGAGACTCTGTTTACATTGATTGCTGTTACATCGACCTAAACTGGTCTGGTCCAAAAATGTAGGCACAGCTCCCGGCATCAGTTGTATGAAACACGCTCTGCATAAAGACTACTGCACCAAAGTCATTATCCTACGATAACCAATTAAAATTTCTAACATCAAACAAGACAACCATAGACCAAACACTGTGCCTTACTCAAACCCTTAACCTAATCTCAAACCTAACTGCAAATCTTTGATGAAATGAAACCTGGAGCACTCTGGAACAAATGTTAGTGTCTAATGAAGGAGACGCATGGATCCTCCTTATTTCCATAACCATGCATGCCGTTAGGTCGATCTAGACCGATCTGGTCCCTAGGCTAACAGCAGTGCTCATAGCAAAGTTTGCCACGTGATCCAACGAACAAACGCTGTGTTTACATAATCGATTCCTTCATGAAAAGAATTTACATAGCAGACATGCCCATAAGGAGGTTCCTTTTTTCCAAGAATATTGACTGTTTGCCAAATGAAAAACTCATACTCTATCTTGCATCGAGAGATATTACATTAAGATGCACAACTGTAATGCAATCAAGACATATGAATGATAGCCAAGTTACAGGGACAACGATTTGAAAACCCTTTCACAGAATTAATGCGGACCCTTATCCCCTTTACAACTTGATTATGACTAGCTGAGAGATGTGAAAAAGAATAATTCAAGCTATTCTCATCTTCCAAACTTCGTTTTGAATAACAGACATGAAAATGGTCTACATCACTCCAGGGGAGGGGGGGAATAATGCATACAAAACTTCATCAAGCTCATGATTACTGTTTTTGATCCATCCTTTCTGAGCTCTTCCAATTTTGGCTCATCTAGAGGAGTTTAAATATAAACTAGGCCTGTCCTCATCAGATCGAAGTTGCAAAATGACCCGCTATTTTACCTAGCCCGAACTCAAATTAGCCAGCTAATCCGCGACCTCATCAGCCCGCAGTTGCAATTGGCGGGTTGCAATTTGGTCGAGAAAATATCCAGAGAAATCTTGGTCTTGTTTCTAAAATAGCGGGCTACTTTGCTCCCGTCTTCATCTACTTCGTGATGAGTGTATCGGTCTGGTGAAAACGCAATTTTGGGCTTCGGGAAATAGCGTGTTATTTTACAACTTCGGTCTGATGAGGACAGGCCTATATAGTGAGGTAGAGTATCTTGAAGGGAAGCCTAGCGATATTGTGACATGTGAATTAATAAGTAACCTTGGACACTCCAAATGAGTACGAGGATTCCCCCTGGACCCTACTACTAATCAATATGAATTCCAGTGGAGTTCATGCTGTAACCTACATCTTTCAATCTGTCTACCGGTAGCTATCCACCTATCTATCTATCCATCTATCTACCTATATGTCTGACTATCTATCTATCTATCTATCTATCTATATGTTGATCTGTCTGTCTGTCTGTCTGTATGTCTGTCCGTCTTTCTGTCTGTCTGTCTATATATCTTTCTATCTATCTTTCTTTCTACCTATCTACCTATCTGTCTGACTATCCATCTACCTATCTACCTACCTATCTATCTATCTATCTATCTATCTATCTATCTATCTATCTATCTATCTATCTATCTATCTATCTATCTATCTATCTATCTATCTATCTATCTATCTATCTATCTATCTATCTCTCTGTCTATCCATCAGTCTATCCATCAGTCTATCTATCTATCTATACAATTATCTATCCATCTATCCATATATATATATATATATATATATATATATGTCCGTCTGTCTGTCCGTCTGTCTGTCTATCTATCTATCTCCATCTAACCACCCATCCATCCATGAGCTATATACAGTGCGTCCCAGAAAAAACGAAACCGAGAAGTATCGATGTTCTATCATAACTTAATCACAACCATAATTAATGAATGATACATAATTTGGAAAGCTTAGAGTCTCCTCTTTCAGTTGATGCTACTCACGTGATGCATATTTCATGCATGAGTGATTAAAAGCAATTTGAAGGAAGGAAACCAAAAAGTAATTTGGCGGGCGGTATCTGAATTTCAAAGAAAAATTCATATTTCTAGAAAGTTTATTTTCTGCTCTTTCATATGATACCTCAATCAAGAAAAATGAGCCATGAATAACAAAGTTCTGTTTGTTTAAAGTAGCCCTTACATTTTCATAATTTTAACAAACGAATTCGTTTTCACTGGGTGCCTGCCGAAGCAAAAAGCAGATTTGACAAAAGACTTAACTCCGTTTCGTTGACAATCAGCCATGCATGAAGACTCTCGTCTACGGCTGATTGTCAACGAAACGGAGTTAAGTCTTTTGTTAATTTCGTTTATTGATACGGCAGGCAGCCAGTGAAAACGAATTCGTTTAATAAAATTATGGAAATGCAAGCACTACTTTAAGCAAGCAGAACTTTGTCATTCCTCGCTCATTTTTCCTGATTGAGGTGTCATATGAAAGGGCAGAAACTCAACTTTCTAGAAACGTGAATTTTTCTTCGAAATTCAGATACCGCCCGCCAAATGTCTTTTTGGTTTCCTTCCTTCAAATTGCTTTTAACCACTCATGCATGAAATATGCATCACGTGAGTAGCATCAACTGAAAGAGGAGACTCTAAGCTTTCCAAATATGTATCATTCATTAATTATAGTTGTGATTAAGTTATGATAGAACATCAATACTTCTCGGTTTCGTTTTTTCTGGGACGCACTGTATATCTGTCTATTCATCAAGCTTTATCAATTTATGTCTCCATCGATCTACTAACTTAAAACTATATCCATCTATCTATAGAATATATTTATTTATCTATCTATCATTATCTATTTATCTACCTAACTACCTATGTGTATGTATGTATTCTTTGCCAATCTGAAGATTCTGAACAATAGACAATGAAATGAAATAACTTTTATTGTAAAGGGTGGACAATAGCAGGAACAAAAACCTTTTAATATCAGTATGTAATACAAAGCACTTATTCATCATTCAGCTCGTGCGGACAAGGACCTTTCAGGTATTGTTTGCAAACAATCGTGAATCGCTACTGCTTGAACTACTTCCTGAAACTTTCAGTACACTTTTAACCTGCTATAGCACCCGAGGCAAGGATATCCAGGGCTATAAGTGGTGATATAGGTTGCATCATTTTCTAGGATTTCTTAAAATTTTGGGAGGGATTAAAGGTATTAAAGGCATTAACTCATATAATTGATACAGTGTTAATGTCTTTCTGGCTCTCAGTAGATGATATCAATACTACATGTAAACCCATTGTCTACTGGAACCGGTTGGTCCCTGTGTTAAGTCTATGGCAATGAGAGAATTCAGTATTCAATAAGTTAACATCCACCAAGTCTTCCTCTCAGGGTTCCACGAACCCTTATGGCCATTTCTTCTATTGAAAATAGTCCTCTAATGTAAATTAATTTATCTCTAGATGAAAAAAAGAAAAGGAAAGAAAGGGCAAAGGGGAGTGATAGGAAAGAGAGAGAAATCATTAAAACAGTTCTTACTGGTGAAGAGTGGGATAATAACACGGGCTCAGCATCACTTCGCTCGACGCTAATCGCATTAAGAAAGAAAACAAGTGGACTCACGGTATGTTAACCACACACGATTGTCTCATTTATCTCGTTAATTACACCGCGGTTGGATTCTTCTATGCTCCCCTCAACACGCATTCGACACGGCTTATCCCTAAGGGGATCAAGACTGACGTCATAATTACCGCGCTTGCTTCTGTTGCCCCACACATGTACTTTGGAGTAGGGGGTGTTATTGTGTTCGCGGGGGTAAATAAGAAATCAGTTTTTCTGTCATGATTCAATGCAGTAATGTCACTGCTCTGTTGTGAAATAGGAAATAAGCACGACTGCAATGACTTAACCATACAAATTGGAAAGGGGAGTGTTTCAAATAAATACATGGATATGGGGGTTAGGGCAATACCAAAATTATTATTTAAAAAAATAACAAGTAACAATTCTTTCAATGTTTTACAATGTGTGAAATGACATATCCCCAAAATCAACCTATGTGGATCAAAATTAGCATTTGCTGCATATAAACATTCCACAGAAAAAATATAATGAGTAAATGACAGTCTTGTTTATATATATATATATATATTTTTTTTTTTTTTTTTTGGGGGGGGGAGGGTTAATCAATCCAGCTCATACATGTTTCAGTCCATTTACCCCATCAAACATCTTTGAGTGTGGTATTACATGTACACACATTTTCCATAGACCCCAACCAGTTAAATCTAGCCCAGTATTCTACAGGTTTAAATATTAATCTTTCTACAATCCAGAAGTTATATCAATTGATGTTTTCATATGAAAATATATAACACAAATCAGAAAACATTCTTCTTTTTTTGCTTTGTCAATCTTATGAATCATATGCTTTTTTTCTGACCATTCCATTCATAAAATGAAACAGGAATATAAAGTAGGTCGAGTTTCCCCAATTAAACAATGACAGAGGGTCAAATTCTTTGAAATAAAATCCCATTCCCATCAAAACTTATCATACCATTAAAATAAAGAGAATCAATTACCAGCAAAGAAAAGATCAATGAAAGTTTTGATATACGACCTCAAAATCATCAGATTTTAATAACCAGCACTTTAGAACTTGCACGATTGGCACAGTTGGTACAATACTTCTAAAGGTGAAAGAAAACAATCACTATTTTTGTTAAAATCGTGACAAGTTCCATGTAATTACAAATTTTAAGAATGCAGAAGACTGTCATTTTTCTCTTCCAATTAAATACCCTCATCTGTACTCTAAATCCTTCAGTCAAACATTAAAGATAAACTTTAGTACTGGTAATGCGATTGCATTGTGAAATAAAAGGTGTGGAAAGGATCAGAAACAGTTGATCATGTAGCATGTAAGTATTGGTGTGCACTGCAAGGTTCTGGAGTCATCAAAATCATAATAAATTTGGCTGAGTCTTGGTAAAGTAACAAGCACTGTACACAGAAAGCTATATATGGGACAACACACATGGTGTCGGGGCTAGTACTACCCCGGTACTACCTTGATTTCCTTGTCTTTCTATGCTCATTACTCAGCCAGTATATATTTTCTTCCAAAATTGTTTGGCACATGTCATTTATTTGTAATCTTGAACATTCAGTGTAAGTTTCGTTTGATTCTGTGAGAATTAATTTTCTTTTTTTTACCAGAACTGGAGTTTATCATTAACAGGGAGATGGCCTTTTGAACTTTGATACATCATGCTGAAGGACAATGGCCAGCTGAAATTGAAGTTTATTTAGTCTGTTTGCCATATCCAAAAAAGGAAATAAAACTGAAAGGGTATTAAAGAATCTCAAACAGGTAACAGTCTGACTTTGACTTTAAGTCAATATAATGTCAGACAGATGTCAATCGTAAAGCGTTGGACTTCACACCTTAAAAGGCTGTATTGAGTGACGAACTGACGAGACTAAAATTGTTGTGTGACTGGCAGGGGTGTTATCACGTTGTGTCGGACGTGCATTATTGCATTAAGCATAAGTTTATTAGCATTAAATGCTCGTAACTTCAAAAACATGGCTTATTTGATTTTAAAAAAACTACTAGAATTAGTTAGTTACAATCCATGTTCTCTGTTTTATTAGTTGATCAAGAGAGATATCCCTGACTTATCTTTTTTTGATGGTATGATATGTATACAGCAGTAAAAACCTTGCGGAACATGCAAAACAACCTAGAGGTTATATACCTTCCATATTGTTAATTATTTCATAAAGAATTAACAGAAATTGGTAAAACAATTTAGGAATACTACAAGCTTGCCAGAGTCATTTTGGACTTCCAAGATGCCAGGCTGGATAAGACCAAAAAAAGTTTGAAAAGTTTGAAAAGTTTTATGTCTTAATTCTATTTTCATTCTGATACTTGAGAGAATTCTTTTCTTTAAAAGGATATGTAGATCTCAACTTTTTTGATAAAACAGAATTGTTTGACAACAAAAAACACCTATTTTCAGGATTCTCTTCATATTTCATCAACAGCCCAAAAATCTTTTTATTCATAAGAGGCCACATGCATAACTCCATTTGACATTTGCATTGACAGAGGTAGAGGTTCCAAACTGTGGAATTGCTCGATTCAGCTGTTCATTTGAATTGATAACAAGACTTTTATCAATGAAGTAGAAAACTTGAGAAATTGAAACACGTGCCCAGGCAAGGTGGTGAATGTGTCACGTCCTAGAGGCTGATTACTATTAAGTAACAACCAGCACTCCATGGTGAATTTGCCAAAAAAGCAAAAGCAAAAATTGGTCGTTCTCTTATATATTTCATCTAATAATCATTAGCCACATGTTTTTAAAAAAAGTATTGGAGAACCATCTCAATAGAAACAGTTAACTCTAGTACTCTACAAGATAGTCTCAAGGTAAGATTACAGACCTTGGTGTGAACCTAACTAAAGATACAAGCAATATATCACATTTCTGATGTTCATATTCATAACAAACCACTGAAACCATCAATCATTACAGACTATCTAACCCTTTAAATATGAAGAACCATCAATAAGAGACACTACTTGGAGCCGACCAAAGCATAATCTACACCCAAAAAAAAAGAACAACAACAACTGGCTGCTCTATCCTCAAAGTAATAAATCACAGAAAGCATTTCATGATAAATAATGACATTTGAGTATTAACCATAAGGTGAAATACACAATCTCGTCAAGATATATTCTGTTTTAGTAGCGACTCCATCGAGTGATTTCATACATTAATATTCATGTTTAGAAGCCAAATTCCATGTGACTAATAATGTAGTAATACTACGTTGGAAAAGGTTTTAGAAATGAAAACAAGTGAATCAAACAAATTTAAGATTGATTAATATCAGTTCCTGACAACGGTCATTAAATAAAGCACTTTTTACAAAAATTGAGAACTCATAAAGATGACTCATATCAGACTTTCTGTTTGGTCCTAAACAATTTAAACTACCGGTAGTGAAATAAAAATATAGTTTCAACAATTAAAACAAAAATCTTTTAAATATTCTTTCAGCAAAATTTAATTGTATCAATTTTTAAATATTTTTTTAAAGAGTACCATGTTTGGTCAATTATGAATTTATTCGTGAAGAACAAGCAATTACCTCAACGTTGTTGGGTTCTGCCTCAGGTTGGCCAAAGAATTTACACCAGGGTTTCTTGTAGATGAAGGAGAGAGCCAGCATCCGCCGAGACTCTCGTCCAATGTTACCCATCGGTGACCTGAGTCGCGAGGTAGGCATGGTGGCATGTCACGGGAAGCCAACAAACTTTGACAAGATGTACGAAAGATGCGCAGGTTAAGGGTTCCGATTGGATGGGTTTGGTGTCGGTAATTTATCACCAGAATGTCAAAGTTTTGTCGACCAATGCAACTAGAGTGTAGACACTTCCAAGATACTATGAAGAAATTGAAATCTAGTAATAAGCATCCAAAAAGACCTCAATGACTTTGAACCTCAGCTCCAGCAGAGAGTTGTTTGATGAAAAGCCACAAGAGGTAAATTACCAAGGTTCGGTTATAGCAAAATTGCAGATGATTTAGTTATGGTACACACAACTGCATTGATAAAGTAAAGATGGAAGAAAAATAAATTTGGCAATTCTGAAGAGAAAAATGGATCACGGATCATCATATGGCAATAGATTCGACTCCACCAGTTGGGTAAGCAGAAGTGGACTGGAGGAAAGAGTTGATCCACGGATGAGAGAAGACACTCCTACCAGTACCAAGAGGATAAAGTGAACTCGCGTATTTCCACCGGTGACGGTCTATATATACTGAGACAATGACCGGTGTTACACAATGAATGTAGAGGTAAAGTAACACAGGATGTTCCCCTTTATGAGTGGTAGGAAGATGACATAACCTTAGCTCAAAGGGTCATCATGGAAACACTCCCCGGAAGGTCGTTCGACGGTCAAGAAGCAACATCCACTGGTCTGGAGATGAGGTTGTCTGAGCAGCAACACAGAAGGAGATGTTGGACGTACAGCAAGTGGCAGCCACGCCTACCACACCCACCTGCTCTGGTTGTAAGAGTGGTAAAGCCAGACCCCATCACAAGCTTGTCGTCAGGCAGGCTAGAGCGCGAGAGAGACGGCAGGAATTAGATTGTTGGTTCCTAGCTGCTGCCGCTGCCTCTGGCAAACGTATGTCTCGATGCGGCATGTTTTGGTAAACAGTACACTCAACCCTTGCCCTGTGCCACGATACCCACCCCCTCTCTCTCTCTTGCTCTCCCTAGTCAGACTTTACAACCAAACAGCTGATTATAGGGACATGTGCTCAAATGATGCAATTCACATGATCAGCTGGTTGAGACCCACAAGCCCATTGTCAAGCCCAAATTGGAGAGACGACCCTAGTGTAAATGC
>JAVYIG010015609.1:0-35101 GCA_035222895.1 Strongylocentrotus droebachiensis | reverse complement strand
TTCTCTTATGTTATTCTTTGTTTTTATCAT
This sequence comes from Strongylocentrotus droebachiensis, assembly GCA_035222895.1. Taxonomy (NCBI): domain Eukaryota; kingdom Metazoa; phylum Echinodermata; class Echinoidea; order Camarodonta; family Strongylocentrotidae; genus Strongylocentrotus; species Strongylocentrotus droebachiensis. Next base: position 35,071 of record JAVYIG010015609.1, on the reverse strand, counting down.
TCTATCACTTCCTCTTTCTGTCTTTCCTTATGTTATTCTTTGTTTCTTCCTTCTATCACCTTCTTTAATTTTATTCTTTGTTTCATCATTCTATCACTTCCTCTTTCTGTCTTTCCTTTGTTATTCTTTGTTTCTACCTTCTATCCCCTTCTCTTATGTTATTCTTTGTTTTATCATTCTATCACTTTCTGTCTTTCCTTATGTTATTCTTTGTTTCTTCCTTATATCACCTTCTCTTATGTTATTCTTTGTTTTTATCATTCAATCACTTCCTCTTTCTGTCTTTCCTTATGTTATTCTTTGTTTCTTCCTTCTATCGCCTTGTCTTGTGTTAATCTTTGGTTTATCATTCTATATCACTTTTTCTTTCTGTCTTTCCTTATTTTATTCTTTGTTTCTTCCTTATATCACCTTCTCTTATGTTATTCTTTGTTTTTATCATTCTATCACTTCCTCTTTCTGTCTTTCTTATGTTATTCTTTGTTTCTTCCTTCTATCACCTTCTCTTATGTTATTCTTTGTTTTATCATTCTATCACTTCCTCTTTCTATCTTACCTTATGTTATTCTTTGTTTTTAATCATTCTAGCACTTGCTCGTTTTTTTAATATAATGTTATTCTTTGTTTCTTCTTTCTGTTACCTTCTCTTATGTTATTCTTTGTTTTTATAATTTCCTCTTCCTATCCTTTGTTTATTCTTCTATCACCTTTTCTTATGTTATTTTTTGTTTTATCATTTTAATTTCTATTTCTGTCATCCTCATGTTATTCTTCGTATCAGATTTTTGCGCACTGCGCGTTTATTACCTGATTTAATTACCTGATCTAAAAATTGGTCACGTGACCGACGAAAGCACCGTCGTGAAAAATCGTAAGCACTGCCGCGAAGGGAACGGACGTGAGCTGCGCAACGTCTCCACGCTCCAGTACCTCGTAGCTGACGTCGGGTGCCTAAATCGAAAGCTCGCTAATTAAACTTTATACATTTATAACTCAATTTTGAAAAAAATTACGGAATCAAACAACCATGACAAACAATAAAAAACAAACAATTAAACGAGAAAAAAAAAATCAGAAACAGTAGCAGAATGACAAGATTAGGATGATACATAAAGAAAATAAGAATGAGAGAGTGACAAACAGAAGAAGGGGGAAAACAGAAAGAGAAAAAGAAGACAGAGAGAGGGGGTAAGAGGGAGAGAGTGGGGGACAGAGAAAGAGAAAGAAAGAGAGAGAAAAAGAAATGGTGGCTGTAGAGGAATCATTTTCAATTAGTATTATATGGATACATATCATATGCAAGTCACAGTTACGATGTGAAAAAATGACCAGTTTGGCCAATTACGGGGGAAAAACAACGAACCAAAACACAAAAACGGGGAACTACTTATTCTGATTCGTTTGCAAAAAAAAAGTGCTAAAGGGCATTTTTTAAACCACTTATAGGGTTTTTTCTTTTAATGTGCCGGGAAGGGCATTCCAATATTTTGGGCCAGTGAAAGTGAAAATCCTGCTGGAAAAAACCGTTCTTGGTTTTGGTAGGTGATAACATTAGCATCATTAGCCATTATCTTAATCATCATTTTTCTGTTCTTGTTATTTTTGTTCTTGTTCTATTTGTTTATGCAATATGTTAACATTTTTTATAAATACAGGCTAAAGACCAAAAGATCGGTGTAATGTGGAAGTTGCTGTTTTGCACTGTAACCTGTTTGTCCTTTGGTAAGAATAATTGTGACTTCATAATTATATACGTCATATTTTCATGATTGTACGAATGTTGCTAAAAAAGTTGGCTCACAAAATTACCATTATGAAGCGAAATAGGTGTAAAATCTACGTGGAATCTCAAATAAATAGTTCGACGTTTGGAAAATTCCCCCTAATGAATGTTTCAAACTATTTTAAGGGAAATTTCAATCATAAGGGGTAGGGGAGGGGAAGAATAAATAGGAGATGGGGAAGGGGAAAGGAAGGAGAGATGGTGAGAGGTGACGGGGAGGAAGAGGAGGAAGAGAAGAAGGTTGAGGAGGAAGAGAAGGAGATTAAGGAGGAGGAGGAGGGGAATATGGGAGAAAGGGGGTGATGCTAAAGGGGGAAGAGGAAGAGGTAGAAGAGGAGGAGGTAGAAGAGGAAGAAGATGGAGGGAGGAGGAGGGAAGGAGGTGAGGAGGAGGAAGGGCTGGTGAAGGGGAGGGGAGGTAGAAGTGGAGGAACAGCGGGAAAAGGAGGAGGAAGGGAGGAAAGGGAGGAAAGGGGGGTAGAGGGGTATTGGGGAGGGGGTAGCAGGAGGAGGAGGAGGGAGAGCAGTAGGTGGAAGAGCTCACTAACGATTTTCTTTTTGTTTTATTACACACAGCCTTGCCTGCTTTATCGGATTCGTCCAAGCTGACTTGTCCAGGCGAGTTCAGCAAGCAAAGCACTATACCGACGTGTAAGATGGTGCGACTGCCCGATGGCACCATGTTGCAGACCGTCCCAAAACTCTTCTCTCCCCCTGCCGTCGTCGCTGGAAAACTTCCTGGCAAACACACAATATGCAGAATCCCGGGTAAATCTCATGCTTCTTTGGTATTCAGTTTTGTTCTAAAATGTCAAATCCTAAAAGAAAAAAATAATCAATCAATAATAGTACAGATCAACAGATCATACATTTTTAAATTGACGTTATAAATATCCCATCCCCCTATCATTGTAACTACTACGACTACTACTACTACTAAAACTACAACTACTACATATAGAACTATACGACTACTACTACTACTACAGTAATATACTACTACTACTACTACTACTCAGGCGCGTACGCAGGGGGGGGGGGGTTAACCCCCTTTTAGTTCTTTTTATGTGTGTATTTTTCAGCAACCCCCCCCCCCTTTTGTGAATTTTTTTTTTTAATAAAAAAAAATTATGCCAATGGCTGACCTAAAAATAAGTGACCTTACCCCCCCCCCTACGGAGCAAATTGTCAATTTCGAGACCCCAAAAAAGTGTCCTCTAACCCCCCCCCCCCCCCCGATGCTGCTACTGCTGCTACTACTACTTCTAGTACTACTACTACTACTACTACTACTACTACTACTACTAGACGTCTTCTACTACTACTACTACTACTACTGCTACCACTACTACTACTACTACTATTACTACTACTACTACTACTACTACTAGAGGTCTACTAATACTACTAAAACTACAACTACTACATATACAACTATTAATTTAGTGTGTTGAAACAAATTTAAACATTGTCCGGCGCTACGTCACTGTGACAGTACCGATTCAGCAAGCTTGAAGTGCCTATACGCATAATATTTACTGAATGATGCAAAACCAAATTACATAATATTAATGATGGAAATATTGTTGCTGTATATATATATATATATACCCATATATATATATATATTGAATTATTCTTAATGGTAATATTGTTAATTGTCCCTAGAAAGTGAACTAAGTATTGATGACAATTCATTGTCTTTGTTAATTATATGGTATTTTAACTAGTATTATTTGAAACAATTGTGAAAGAAATATGATATGTTTTTAATCGTAAATTGTCATGCAATTTAGCCAGGCTGCGAAATGATGATATTAAAGGGATAGTTGAGTTCTGTTGCAGAGGGCGCTACACAAAATAATTTTTAGTGAGATAATGACAAATTGAGTGTCACATTTGAAAGAACATAATATTTAAATGCCAAAATCACCTTCGTTTGATCAAAATCGGTTCAGAGACGGCTGAAATATAACTATTTATAATACTTGTGTACCACCACAAATATTAGATATTTTGAAAAATTTGAAAAAACCGTTGAAAAAAACGAAATAACGCCTTTTAGGTCGTATTTCAGCCAACGCCGACGTTGGCTTTTTTGTTGGCATTTTCGTGTTGCTTATATTACCCACAATTAGCCGGCTCATGTATTGTTATTTTTAATTAAATAAGTACATAACGGTCACCGTGTTTTTTTTTAAAGTGGAGCTGAATTGGTATGATCGTATTGGCTAAATTTCACACATTTTGGAGTCTAAATTACCTTTATAGCAATTTTAGGTTCTAAAAGGGCACTATAAATGTCATAGATAAGAATAAGAGCAATAACCATGCACTTTGAAGGCATTTGCGGTCTGAAAACAGAACCCAACTATCCCTTTAATAAACTGAACTGAACTGAACTGAACTACAACTTTTTAACAATTCATAACTTTCTTACTTTTTATCCGATTCCATTCGAACTTTCACCAGTCTGCTTCTCTGATATTTCTGCTTTCTTTTAGGGTAGTTGTCTATTATAATCCTAACCCTAACACTAACCCTCACCTAAAAGCCAAGTGCAATTCTAACCCTAACCATACACCCTTGACAAAATAAAGCCAGGAACAATTAACGGGGGATTTAAACATAATTTTGCTCGGAAAGGGCTGTGAATATCACTAGGCAAAACAGTGAATTAGAGAATGGGCACTGACACCAATAATATGGGTATCCGATGGCTATGGAGTATGGTGTCCGTGGCGTTTGACATTGTCGACAAACCTCCTTTGTGAATTCGGGCCTCTAGGTTTAGCCACTATAGCCTCTCTCTCTCCTTTCTCTCTCTCTCTCTCTCTCTCTCTCTCTCTCTCTCTATCTGTATATCTCAGTTTTTATCTGACTTTTTAAAAGTCCTTTCCTATCTCGGGCGTCGGTAAAACATTTGTTTAAGGGGTAAGTGACCGTCTAATTATTTTGTCCACGCGTTTAACAACAATAAGACACGCTATATCAATACATTTAGATAAATGATTTTGCAAAATAAGACCCTTCGACTTTGTCAAAGCACCACTAAATCCAATGTCCTGACACAAACTATACAGTCCTCATAAAATAAATAAACTGTTAAAGTTTATTTTAAAAAATGTTCTTCGTTTTGGCCTTCTATTCCTGTTGAGGTGTCATTCCTAATCTTATTACTTTGAACGTGTGGCTTCATTTTTATAAACGTTACAGAGTCAGCGGAATCATCGACTACGGACGTGGCGACTAAGACAGCTACAAGGCCTACGACCACGGTGTCAGACACAACGACATCGCAAGAAACCACCGCCTCCAGTAAGTAAGAGAAACAATGAAATGATGTCATGGATTTGATCATTAATATAATATGTCTAGCCACTTCCCCTTTCCCCTCTCGACTCTCCCTCTCTCTCTTTCTCTTTCTCTCTCTCTCTCTCTCTCTCTCTTTCCGTCTCTCTCTCTCTTTCTCTCTATCTCTATTTCTCTCTATCTCTCTTATTCTCTCTCTCTTGCTCTCTCTTTCTTTTTCTATCTCTTGCTCTCTCTCTCTCTTTCTCTCTCTCTCTTGCTCTCTCTCTCTCTCTCTCTCTCTCTCTCTAGATCTTCATCTGATTCTTTTTTGTTTAGGTCCTTTCCTATCACGGGCGTAGTTAAAACATTTTTTTAACGGGGAGGTACCGCCTCACTCTTTTGCCCACGAGTGTAATGACAACAATCAAGCCACATGCAGGAACACATTTAGATAAATTATTCGGTAAAAAAGTCTCTTAGGCCTTGATAAAGTACCACTAAATCTACAAATTTGCTGACACAAATTATACTCCATAAAATAATTTGACTGATACAATTTATATGTTTTCATGGAGCTGAATTTTCTGCGTTTTGGACTTCTAATCATGTTCAGGTTGTCATTCCTAATCGCATTGCTTTGTACGTGTAGATTCATTTGTTACAACCCTGAACCATCAACTATATCAAACGTTTCAGATTCAACACAACTATCGACTGCGGACGCGACGAGCAAGCCCACGACGAGTCCTACGACCACGATGTCAGACAAAACGACATCGCAAGAAACCACCCCCTCCGGTAAGTAAGAGAGTCAATGAAATGATGTCATGCTTATGATTATTATTATAACGTGTCTGCCACAACCCCTTCCCTTTCTGTCTCTACCCCCCCCCCCCCTCTCTCTCTCTCTCTCTCTAGTGTGAGGAGACTATGGTAGGCTACAACTGTCCAAGCTCAAGTAGGATTCAAGGAAGACACTGCCTAAAAACGGAGATGTAATATACTATGTGGCGTATTTGGGGAGGGTGGCTAATTAATGAACAAAGAGCATGACGAGAATTACTACAAGGGGTAATAAACATACAGTAGTTGCAACTGGAGAAGAAGAAGAAAGACGATGATGATTAAGAAGAAAATACCTCGCGGTCCTCTTTCGGAACTTGTTGATAGAATTGGGATTCCCACAAGAAAAGTATTTTCCGATTTCTATTTGTCCCCCCTCCCCCCCCCCCCCACACCTCGCTTTGATCCTATCCCCGTACCCTGGCCTGGGACAGCCGGCGGGAATATAATTTCAGAGTAAATATTATGCCTCGTCATCTACCCCATGATTTTTTCTTCCTCACAGAGTCAACGGAGGAAGCGACGAACAAGCCTACGACGAGCCCTTCGACTACCATGACGGAACGCTCAGACACAACGACTTCTCAAAGCACCACTACCTCTGGTATGTCTAAGCAATAGCTTCATGGAAATGACGTCATGCATTTGATTATTATCATAATGGGTCTAGCCACTATATCCCCCTTTTTTCTCTCTCCCTCTCTCTCGGTCTTTATCTGATTTTATATACCTCACTTAAGCAATCCAGCCATCTGACTGGTCGAAATTGGAGTCGTGATTTTGGCCACATCCCGTAAAGAAACAAAAATTGTCAATACCGGTTAATAGTCCGAGAGTGAGATCCCTCAAAATTTCGGTTACCATGAAAATATTAAAATTTTGCTGCGATACCCACTGTGGTTTAAGTGTTAAAATTTCCTTTGTGCGACGCGGACACAGCTAAACAAAGATGTTTTAACCGATCTTTACTCAATAAAAGAATAAGGTAAGAATTCTTGGTAGATTTTTGTTTCAATTCAGCATATAAAAGAAATATCGACTGCTTTAATATTCGAGGTCTGGCTGATGTATAGGCTCTCGAGAGCTTGCACATTTTTGAGCCTATTAAACAGCCAGGCCTCTCGAAGCAGTCGATATCTCTATACCATTTTCCGGTCCTTTCCGGGCATCGCTAAAACATTTTTTTAAGGAGGGGGGGGGGGGGGGGGGGTGACCGTCTAATTTTTATTTTTATAGTCTTATTTTTATATGTCCTTCTTTCAAGAGCGTCGCTAAAAAACTTTAGGAGGGGGCAGTGCACGTCAATTATGTATATTTTGCTTATAAAAAGTTTAACGACAACGTTCTTGATGTTGTTGTTCTTCTTCTTCCCTATTCGCACATTCTTTGTCTCTATTTGTCTGTTTTCCTATCATTTCCTGACTCCGGCTCCCTTTCCCCACTCAATTTAATACATTTTTTTCTTCATTTTGTTCAGAATGGGTGCAAACGGAAGCCAAAACCAAGTCCGCGACGAGCCCAACGGCCACGATGCCGGAACGATCAGACGCAACGACATCGCAAGAAACCACAACTTCCAGTAAGAGAAACATTAAAATTCACAAAGGTGGTTTGTCGACAAACCTCCTTTGTGAATTCGGGCCTCTGGGTTTGGCCACGAAAGCCTCTCTCTCTCTCTCTCTTTTTGTTTTCTTCTCCCTCTCTCTCTCTCTCTCTCTCTATCTCTATTTCTCAGTCTTTATCTGACTTTTAAAATTTATTTATTTATTTATTTATTTAAAAATATTTATACAGGATGACAATATCAACCAACGCTGTTTTTCATATTGGTCCTGTATATACATACATGGTAAAATACAAACAATGAAATACAAAATATCAATGAAATACAAATATCATTGAAATATGCAAAACATGAATAGATCACATGGATATTGAATAATATAACATTTTATAAAGTAACCAGCGACTAGACACATGGATTTACATTCAAAGATTTATCCAGAATCACAAAGAGAATGATTTGAAACAAAGTAAGAAAAAACAAAAAACTAACAAACTTGTATTTATTAAAGTGGATAAAAAGATATATACACACATCCATGAAGATATTGGTTATTTAGAACATTAATGAAAGTACAATCTTTTATAAAGGTATTTAAATGAAGAAATAGATGTAGAATTCTGTAAGTTAATAGGTAATGAGTTCCAGATAGCTCCTCCTGAGTACATAAGACTGTTCTTAAAGCATTCTAGATTAGGTTTTGGTAATATTACATTTGTTTTGTCAGCGGCTCTAGTGTTTAAGTTATGTCTATCGCAGACCATTTCAATAGCATTACACAGATGTGTTGGTGCAATACCATGTACAGATTTATACATTAAAACAGCTAAAAAATAATTTCTCCTTTCGTCAAATGATTGCCATTTCATTAATTTTATTAAATCATCACCTCTAACATTTTCATAGTCGTAGTTGGATGTAATTATACGTGCTGCTCTCTTTTGTAACCTTAAGAGTAACTCTTTATTTTGCCTTGAGCAATTTCCCCAGACTGTGCATGAATAGTCAATACATGGTAAAATAATTGTATTATACATAAGTTTTAAGGATTTGACATCTAAATATTGGGACATATTACGTAATGAGAACAGTTTCATAGAAATCAATCTGGTAAGTCTTTTAACATGAATATCCCAAGTAAGGTGTTCATCAATTTCCACCCCTAAATATTTAAAATTATGAACCTGTTCCATTTTCGTTCCATCCATGTATATATTCAAGTTGTATGCTTTACGTGTACTTAAAAGCATAATTTTAGTCTTTTCAGCATTAACTTTTAAATTATTCTGAGTATACCATCTATGTATAGAATGAACATCATTTTGTAACAATATGGTTGGTTCATCAATATTCTTATGAGAAGAATATATAACGACATCATCAGCAAACATATTACAGGTACATGTCTGCAAAGACTGAGCTATATCATTAATAAAAAATAAAAATAAAATTGGTCCGAGGACACTCCCTTGAGGTATTCCATTTGATAATGTTTTTGAGTTTGAGAGTATACCATGACAGAAAACCATTTGACTCCTTTCAAACAAATAACTACTAAACCATTTTAACTGTTCATCCTTTATACCATAACATTGTAGTTTTTTAAGTAATAATTCATGGTCAATTGAATCAAAACATTTGGAAATATCTAAAAAGCACGCAGCTACTAATTCTTTTTCATTAAAAGATTCCAGCCAATCATCTATAGTTCTATGAATACATGTATTGGTTGAATGGTTGGGTAGGAAAGCTGATTGATCAATAGAAATCAATTCATTCATGCGAAGATAAATCAATAATTGTTTTTGAATGACTTTCTCTAAAATTTTAATTACATGACAGGTTACAGATATTGGTCTATAGTTGGTTGGATCATCTTTTTTCCCCTTACCTTTATAAATCGGTGTTACTTTGGATATTTTCCAATCAGACGGAACTGAACCATTTCTTAGACTTGCATTATATAGTGAAACCAATGGTTTAGATAAAACTGATGCTCCAATACAAAGCAATTTAGAATCTACATTAAACAGGTCAAGATTACTTACATTTCCTAATTTGCATAACAATTCATAAACAACATTTTCCTTTAGTCTTTGAAATTCAAAACTATAGATACATTCTGGATGCTTCCAGCTAAAATCATCATTTTTAAGCCTATTCATTTTTCCAACTGACGCAAAAAAATTGTTCAATTTATCAGCATTTAATTCATTAGGCAATACATCATTTTTACGTTTCCTACCGGTGATCTTATTCAGCTCACGCCATATTTTTTTACTATCTTTTTTACAATCTCGAATAACATCCTTGGTATAATCCCTCTTATTATCACGTCTTAATTTAGTAATACGGTTTCTTATGCATTTATAGTCTTTTTTCATAGCTGGGTCAATATCAGATTTCCTCTTTAGAAAATCTCTTTTATAAATCAATTGGACTAATTCTTTTGAAATCCAGGGACAATATCTTTGTTTCATACGCATAGTTTTAAGAGGTGCATGTTTATCACATACCTCAGTAAAAGTTGATTTCCATTTAAACCATTTTTCATCAATATTATACATATCATCTTCAAAATCAAGATTACTGGTATCAAAACTTCTTTCTAAGTCCTGTAAAAAATCATCCCTATCAAATCGTTGATAATCACGAAATGTAACCTCTTTGTGATTATTATGTTTAGTCAATGAAAAATGTATGCATGTATAAATGAGATAATGGTCACTTAATGAAATCTTTGCAACATTGGTGACAGCATGTCTTTCAGGTATCGTAGTTAAAATATGATCTAAACATTTTGAAGAATTGCTTGTAACCCTAGTTGGCTTCAACACTAATTGTGTCATGAGAAATAAGTTTTCAATCAAATTAATTGGATTATTACATAAATTATGATCTAAGATGTAGTCATAATTAAGGTCACCTAATATTATGAGTTCCTTATTTTCTTGTGATACCTTTTCTAATACATCCAAGATATTATTAAAATATGATACATCAGCATTTGGTGGTCTATAGATACAAGACATCAATACTTGTTCGTGATTAAAAAACATTTCAAACCAAATACCTTCCAATGAATCACTTATTAGATCATGTCGCAATGTGTATGGAATAGATTTTAAGATATAAACGCAAACACCACCACCTCTTTTCTTGTTCATAGTCTTTGGTCTATCCTTACGAATTATTACATAATTGTCTATAAAAACATCATTATCATTTATCAGATCATGTAGCCATGTCTCTGAAATACATAGAACATCAAATTTTATTTTCATAAGTAATAATCGAATCTCATCTATTTCATCTAATAAACTCCTAACATTTAAATGTCCGACTTTAAGGCCATTATGTTTAGATAATTTAAAGTTACATTTGGAATATTCATTACTATGTTTATGGTTGGTGGTATGATGAACATTATCGGAAATATCATTAGCAGTTATAATGGAATGATGAACATTATCAGAAATATCATTAGCAGTTATAATGGAAGCACGTTTATCATGTTCATTCTCCTCTTGAGCAGTTATAGAGTGGCCATGATGTACTGTGGCGCTCTCTTCTTGGCCTAATGTTCATATATAACAATTTTTTTTATCTCGTGACCATACTCGAGACAGTTTCTGCATTGCAAAGGTGCACCATGTCTACAGCTTAATGCATTGTGGTTTGGCTCTCCACAGTACTCACATCCTGGTCCTTGAAGTACCGAGGCATATGTAGGGCGGGGTTGGAGCTCTTTTCCACGACCGAAGTCTGTCGATCGGTACCAAGGTGCTTGACGTTGGTGACTTGGTGGGATGAGCGGATCCACATATGGCGGTCCCATGAATTGATTTTGAGAGGATCCATTGGCATAAGTAGTTCCAGCGTGGTAGGCTGGTCCATTCATGGTGGGGTACATGGGGTCTACGCGCTGTCTTCTCCAAGGTTGACTGGGTGGAGGCTGGCCCATTTGTGGTCGGAATAATGGGTTCAGGGGGGCTTGAGCAGAGGTTCCAGGCAAGTACTGATACGGTGGTCTCCGAAGTTGGCTGGGTGGAAGCCGCGGTTGGGGAGGTGGGCCTTGATGTGTCTGGACCGATCCAGATATGGATGGAAATACAGGTCCACGCGGGTCGAATTGCTTCGGTCTCTGTGGTTGACGGGGAAGAGGTAATCGTGTTCCCGCTGTCATGAAGGAAGTTCTGGGGCTTGAAGATTTTCGGTTGACATTCTCATTCTGAGCAGGGGGTGGGTGGGCAGGTCGTGAAGATGGCTTTTCTAGGAGGGCATTAACTGCATGTTTAAGTTCCTTGATATCTGAAGCTAGCTGATCTAGGCGTTGTGGGGTGCATCTACATTTAATGCATAGCGGTTCTCCAGGTGGTGATTGCAGGCCACATAATTGACATACCAATGGGCATGATGGTGGGATTGGGCTTGGAGGTCCAATACTGGAATCAATCACTGAGTTTACACTATCGTTCAAAAAAGACGACTCTTTATCCTGTGTTTGAGGGTCGACATGTTGTAATATGAAATGGCGTCCAATTTCGATGTTCAAATTCGGGTATATTATGCTTAGTTCACCAAGATAGAAGTCATTCACGTCTATTTCATCTGGAACAGTTAATCCCCGATGTAGTAGATTTAAAGCATACAAAATAGAGGTTTCAGTGATATTCTTTGGTAGTCTATAACGAAAGTTGTCGGTTCCCGGTTCACCTTTATACTTGTTTGTCGTTATCTTAGCCATGAAGACTATACATCGATTGTCATATGTGGGAATGTAGTATAATTTATGGCGTCGATCTAAAATTCAAAGACAACCTATACGACGTTCAAAAGTACTTACATGATGAAAAATTCTCCCTTTCAGAGTTTACAATACTCCTTCTGATGTCAGTGTTGTGATATCGTCAGATATAACAGTCAGTTTAGTTCATGGAATTCATATAAATTGCACGGAAGATTCTCAAAAATTTGCGGTAGATGCGCCCTCGATATATGTGTTTGATAAGCAAAAAGTCCTTTCCTATCTCGGGCATCGGTAAAACATTTTTTTAAGGGGGAAGTGACCGTCTAATTCTTTTGTCCACGCGTTTAACAACAATTAGACACGCCATATCAATACATTATTGATAAATGATTTGGCAAAATAAGACCCTTCGACTTTGTCAAAGCACTACTAAATCCAATGTCCTGACACAAACTATACCTCATAAAATAAATAAACTGTTAAAGTTTATTTTTAAAAATGTTCTTCGTTTTGGCCTTCTATTCCTGTTGAGGTGTCATTCCTAATCTTATTACTTTGAACGTGTGGCTTCATTTTTAAAAACGTTTCAGAGTCAGCAGAATCATCGACTACGGACGTGGCGACTAAGACAGCTACAAGGCCTATGACCACGGTGTCAGACACAACGACATCGCAAGAAACCACCGCCTCCAGTAAGTAAGAGAAACAATGAATAATTGATGTCATGCATTCGATCATTAATATCCTCTGGACGACCATGCATTATTACTCAAGGCATGGGCACACAGAAGATTTGTTTTATGTTGGGAACCGGGATAAAATTCAATAGATTATTGAAAATTTATTGCATTTTCTGCTTTTTATTTTATTTATGGAAACTGCCCCCTACCCTAGCCCCCGCTGCGTACAGTCACGGTTTAGTGACAAAGCAATGGCCTCGTAACTGTGAGGCCCCAGGATCAAAACCGTGTCGATTTGCTATATTAGTGCCCTTTTGTGGGGCATTAATCCTCATTACTGTCATTTATGACTTAAGGGCATAGTTCCCCTAGTTGATAAGCATTGTAGCATACACATGCTTTAGCAGTCACGCAAAACACACATTGGCAAATTATTATTCAATTAAATCTGAGAATGTATACTATTGTCTAGACCTATTATTTTTAAATAATTTTAAAAATAATTCCATAAATTGGGGTAAAACTAAAATATTCCACCTTTATCTCTCTCGCCCTTCCCCCTCCCTCACTCGACTCTCTCTCTCTCTTTCTCTCTCTTTCTCTCTCTAGTGCTCTGGAACATTACACTATGCGACAAGATTTGAGCCTTGAATTCAGTTTTCGTTCGCTTTCGCTAATTTGAATCGATTATTTTTCTACGGATATTTGCACGCAAAAACGTCGCACAGTACTTGCTATAGCCCACGAAACTATGCACCGCAAACGTTTTGAAGTCATTTATGGACGGATAAGGACGAGATTTAGACAAAATATTCATCAATCCTATTCTTTTAGAAAGGTGGAATTTTCGTTGCTATTCTTTTTCTATTCGCTACATATTTCCTACAAAAGACCTTCTTGGATGATATGCTGGAACACCCCATCATTTGATTTTATTTGATAATATAGCTTAACAGCAAACATCACTTTTAAACATTTTAAAAACCTTTGACAGAGCTAATTCCTTTTGTAATTTATTGAAAATCTTTTCATTTGCCTTTGTTGAAATTTCTGGAACTCGCAGTGCTTTAATTGTATTTATAAACGTTTATTCCTATAGTCATTTACCATTTTTTGTCTGTCGGGGTAACTGGGAACTGTGCGGCATACAAAAAAAGAAAATCTACGAAAATATGTGAAGAAGCATTATCTGGGAACATGAAAAGGGTTCACCGAAACATTTAATCGTTGCCTCAAACTTTTAGGGGGTTTAGAATGATCAGAGATCATTTTATGTCGATATCGGTTTAGCTCGTTTCTTTTTGGTTTCTATATGATTATATAGGAAAACATGCAGAAGTGTCACTGTGCACCAACAACAAAACCTTCAGCTCCCAAACGTATTGAATGTTTTCAGATTTGTGAGCATATATTTTATCATCATGAACATGTTTCCTAAAGGTTCATTCGCAAAGAAGACACTCTTTTGCTATATGAGTGTAATAGAAGCAAAAGCGAGAAAAAATGCGTGTGAAAAAAATTATGTTACGTCTTTAAAAAATAAAGGTCTCCCTCTTGTGTTATTAATTAAACATATGAGTTCGTTCGTTTCTTTTGGGTATGGTGTTATTGTACATAATGTGTCGCACAGTGTTGTTATTCATGTGGTAATTGTGCATTTTACCCTAACCCTAACCCTAACCCTAACCCTACCCTTCAGAAACTGACCGTTTTTCAGCGGGACCGAGTTAGCCGACTCATACTTATACTACTACTACTACCACTACTACTACCATACTACTACTACTACTACTATATATATCTATATCTGTATACATATATGTATATATATATATATATATATCTGTAAAGCGCTTTGAGAGAGCCTTCGACTATGACTATTACTAATAAAACTACTTCTACTATTATCAGATAAAACAGGAGTGGACAGAACATGATATGAAAAACTTGTTTAGATAGGGCAAGACTGAAAACATAACATATACTAAAGTAAGAAAGAAAGGGGATGAAAACAGATGCATACAACACAATAAAGAAAATATTAAAGAAACATGAGTGCAACGTACAGAACACTTGTCCCTAAATATTTGCCATATAAGAAAGAAATGACCAGACACACCAATTGCATATTTACTTGTTGTTTTAATAAATGTAAATCAAACACACTTTAACAATAAAGGTATAATGTAAACATACAATTGTGAAATATATAGCACACAGGGCATCATCCATATGCATGAAATATTCAAATGATTCTATAGTGTTTTATGAATGTTTTATTTTTCTTCCCCAGATTAGAGTTAGATAATAAAGACAAAGGGTAAACCTGACCCTAGGGAATTGTAACTTAAAAGATAACTAAACAACCTTCTTGTGTAAGTGTTTTGCGATGAAGGTAAGACCGAGGCCTATATTAATATACAACAACTAACTTACTGTTGAAAGTGGGGGTAAAAGTACACTTTCCTGACGAAAAAGATGCCTGCAATTGTCAGGAACAGTAAGTTTGGTAATTCTCATTCCTTCAAAGTTAGAAAGAGATGACACATATCAATTTTTTTCCAAAACATATTATGAAATATGACATTCTTGTCTATTATAACAAATTAAAAAAAGTAATCAATCAGTCACTCCAACTGCATTCCTGTACTTTCAGTAGATTAAAGCAAACATGACGTTCGATTTGAATAATGTTAGCAAATGCTTGAGGCATTCAACACAATCTTTAGTCATCAGTTAGTTTGTCAAATAATTCCCTTGATATCTAATTATGTTTAGCTTTAAAGCAGTCGGCGCATCTTAACATATGATTGCAATTCAGATTAAGAATGTAACAGACCAGTCTAGGGTTAAACAAATGGAAATTAATCTTTTTGATGTTACAGAGGCCTGGAGGCTTCAGGTGTTAACACACAAAAAATTCTCTCCCTCTTTTTCAAAAAGTGGAGCATTTTCCTACTATCTATGGTCAAGTATCTTAGGATTTCGAATGATTTGTTTGGAGGCTTCAAATCAGTATTCAATCAAGCTTTTTTTTTAATCTTACAAGCAATGTGATCAGACAAATTTTGTCACCAAAAGTACAGATGTCAAGTGTTATATCAAGAACAAATGAAGTAATAGAAAGTACTCTACACAGTACAAACCATAGCTCCTACTGAGTTTGTTAAAAATTGTTAACAGAAAATGAAGTCTCCAAACCGACAAATATGAACACCCTGTTCTCAAAGAAAGAGAGGCGATCACAAATAAAACGTCATGGGCAGTTTTCGTTGAATTTCTTAAATTCATCAGAATGAAAAGAGAAACCATACTGGCCCTTTTTTGTTCAAAACTGATAGATAGACAAGTACATATATATGATGACTTTGCAAGTATGTCCAATCTTAATAGAATTAACATTACAAACACTCAAGTTGTATGGATTGGGTAGAAACAAGAAATTACAGATTGTTAGAAATCCAAACTCCAACCACTACTAGACTACTCAGAAGTGTACAGGTATATCACTTGTTAAATTTACAGGTAAATTGTAAGTTTATATAACTTCAATTTAATGATGGCTATTTGAAAATTTCTGCTGTTTCCATAATGAGATACAAGTGATTTGAAAAATCAGAATACTTCTTGAAAAACTGCAATATTTTGGTTCACCATATAGGTACTCCTAAAACCCATCATCAAAATGTTTTCCTCCTCGAAAAAATATTTCCTCTGAATTTGAACAAAATTGATGAATACAAATTGATGCTACAAGTTATAGCAATTTAAGTCTGAAAATGGTAAATGTTGGTAGATGAGCATTAAAGTTTATGAAGAATATCAGTAAGTGTGCACTATATATTCCATGGAAAAGAAAATTTGTTAAGTTCAAATAGCCTAACATGCTTGCCCAAAACCATTGTTCATTTCGTTGCATCTCCTAAATGATGACTTGAAAAAAAAATGTAGCAGAAGTTAATATCTTTAGGAATTAAATGCTAACTGCTTCAGATATATTAGATAATGAATTAGTCATTGTACATTCCAGATCAATAACAACATCCATATTTGAATAAATTGTTCATCTTCCGGTTGATATAGTGGTTGACATTAATAACTTAATAATTAATTAGACAAAGAAATATAATAATAATAATAAACCATCCTTATATAGCGCATATCACAACAATAAATTTAAGTCCCTATATGCGCTCAGAAAAAAGAAAAGAAGGGATAATAGCAGACATGAGGGAAAAGAAGAGAAAGAATAACTGCTTTGTCATAACATTGTACTAATTTAACAAACGAATAAATGTGTCTTTAAGAGACTCTTGGATTTTCTACTGTATGAACCTGGTTAAGATGACCAGGTAATTTATTCCATAACTCTGCAGCTGCCAGTTAAAAAGATCTCGCACTATAGTAATTTGTTGATAAACTAAGGAGGATTTTGACTGAGAGCGCAGGTTTCTTGCCGGGTGATATTTGTTTATCAATTGTTGTAAGTAATCAGGGCCTAATCCTTGCATGCACAAGAACACCAATGTCAAAATCTTAAAATCAATTCGTTGTTTTACTGGAAGCCAGTGTAGTTTTTCTAAATCTGAGCTAATGTGATCATGAAGTCGAGTGCGAGTAATCAACCATGCCGCAGAGTTTTGGATTCTTTGCAACTTCTGAATGTCATTATCAGGAAGACCATATAAGATACCATGACAAAAATCAAGTTGAGAAACTATATGAGAATGAACAAGTCTTTATGTGGACCTCTTTGAAAGAAAGGGAAGAATTGTCCCAATCTTATGCAAAGCAAATGATGCTACTTTGCAGATATGATTCACATGAGCTGACAGTGTCAAATGTTCATCTAGTCGAGGTTTCGAGCTGAGTTCGCTGAATGTATTTCAGCAAAGCAAATGATGCTGCTTTGCAGATATGATTCACATAAGCTGACAATGTCAAATGTTCATCTAGTCGAGGTTTTGAGCTGAGTTCGCTGAATGTATTTCAGTGCAAAGCAAATGAAATGGTATCGATCCGTTTTTCAAGTCCATCTCCCTTAAGAATTGGCGAAATATGAGCCTCCTTCAGTGAATCAGGAAAGCGTCCAGAACCAAGTTTGGAATCCTTGTGATGACTGGAGCTAATTCCTTGATGCATTCCTTGAGGAAATATGTTGGAATCGGGTCTAACTCGCAGGTAGAGGATTTGAAATGTGAACACTGCTTGGAATTCATCAAACTGAAAGCTAGTCTTCTGTGCCCCATAAATGGTCCTCATTGATGTTCCCCTTCACCTGGCTACTTATTCTTTCGTAGGCCTCGTTTGTCTGCAAAAGAAAAAAAATCAAGAAAAAAATTTGAAAAATTATTCAAGATTTATCCTGATAAGCATAAAAAACTAATTTCTGCATTTTCAATGAAATGGAAGATATCTTGATCAAAAATATTGATACACACAATTCAGAGAGCAAATGAATGTAATGTCATACATACAACAGCTAATTGACTATTAATAGTTGTGACTAATATATGTCCACAAGTCCATGTAAAGTAATGAAAATAATTCCCAAAATAAGGAATGGAATGTGATCCTGTAAATCATTTGGATAAAACAGGTATTGTATATAGCCATGCAATTGCAATCTACTCTGGAAAGATGTTACAAGAACAAAGAAACTAGAAAGCACAATAATAAGGCAGCTGCATTTAAGTGCTGCATTTAAAAAAAAAAATTGTTTTCCACTTTTGAGAAATATAGCAGTGCCATTCATTTCAAAATTTGGAATATCTTTGTTGTTGTGGTCTAAAATATAATGTTCATGATAGTAGATCATCATGGTAACACCAAGTGTTATTGTCAACACGGTCCCAGGGAAGACTACTATCACTGGTCAAAAGGAGGGGAAAATTTTATGCAAAAAGACATATTTATTGATAATATATACAGTGGGACATCATTCACTATGGAAAACTTTCTTGTTAATTTATTGTTTGTGTAATCCTGACAGAACAGAGTTAATTTACTGGTCCCAAAGAGTTTGATAAAAGGGAGGCCTCTGCATATTGACCAACATTAAAGGTTTACCACATTATTGTTTGAAAAATACTCACAACTTCTCTAAAACACCCTCATTTTGTCTTCTATGCAAACATTTGACTTATCATAGCCCTTTCCATGGCACCTCTCATGTCTTCTTCATCGCTTTTAGAAAGGAGCCTCCTTTTTCTCTGAAAACAAAAAAAGAAGAAATATGACAATGTAAGATTTGGTATTCCCTTGGTCGAGTTTAGTTCAGCAAAAAGTAAATGAAAAGTAAAGCACCATCCTCTTCCTCAGAGAAAAGTTGATTAAACTTCTCAGTTATCTCCTGAACAGAAGAACCAGTGCAAAGATATTTTCTGTCAATGCCACTTGTTGTCACAGGAGAGTATGAATTAGATTCAATAGAATGTCTTATTTTGCCATCATTTTCTCAACAAGTATTCATCATAATTTTGATATAATTTCAGGGTACATATTGCAAATGAAATAAATTGTGTTCAACTTTTCAAGATCTGTTGAAGTGATTTACTTTACCTTAATCACTTGCTTCCCGTCTTGATGTTTGGCGTTCTGCTCACGATCTAATTGCATCTTGGCGACAACATCACTTCGTGGGCTCCATTTGTCAGCAAAATAAGAATGAAGTCGTCCCGTAGCATTTTTAGTTTGGGCCAGCTTACTGATGCTTCATGCCTTAGTTGATCTAATTCAAATACAGAAAAGTGAGAATAGAGAAAGGAAAAAAATATCATAACATACATGCACATATCTTACATTAACGTATCCTGCAATTTGAAAAATAGTTGTGGATATACTTCACCACAAGAAAGATAATATGATAATGTTAATCATGAGTACCTGATAGTAATACAATGCTTACACATCACTGGCAATGCTCTCTCTTTAAGTGTAGCAAACTTTGCAAAGGACCTCTTTACGGGTTCTGTCTCTAATTGTCATTAGAGGACATCAAACAAAAGCATTTCTCTCAGTATTTTTCTCTTGATACCCATTAACGACTAAGAATTGAATTGAATATGAAAAATTAGCAAAAGATGGAAATATTGATAATCAGGTGACATGAGGAGGTATTCAACAATAAAAACAATACATGTGCACTTTATGAATTAAAAAAAGGAAACCATGTTATATATGGTACATGTTTTAATAGTGTACAGTTAATACTTTACACACCTGTAATTCCTGTCATTGAAAAGGTTTTGCAAGGCTCCAGATGGTGTACTTATTTATTTTAGGCAGTGCATCAAGGTTCTTTCTTTGCTTTGGCTTTGGCATTTCTGGTCTGTAGCATGAAACAAAGCAAATGACACTTTTATTCATACCTGTTATACAGAAATCATATTTCTTTCTTAAGTTTTTCATTATTTACTTGCCTTGTTAATATAATGAAACAAAATACACATTTCAATGATTTTTCTTTCTTGTATGTTCCAAGGGAAATAATAGAAAACAATATAAAAATATGGTTAAGAATTATCATAAATCATTGAAATGCAATAATGAAATAGTTGCCAATGGAAAGAGAAAATTATTTAGGCAAGACAACATTTGTAAACATCCAGTCACATTGTCTAACAGTCTATCAGATGATTTAACATTCTAACAAATAGAATCCACTTCATTATAGAATTTTCTAACAGAAGTGTAATTATATAATGTGTTGTCGATTACTAACCTTGCATGAATTTTTTTCTCTCGTCCTTGCTCATCCCATGAACCGCAGAGAGGTGATTAGACAATGGGTCAATTTTTTGCCTGTACATAGTGGGCAGTCTTTCGGTCTTTCCTGAAAACTGCCACCCTCACTTCCCAAATGCTGTGTTCTCTTTGTATGGGAATCCTACAGGAAGAAAATTGAATTGATTGAATTGGTAATGCTTTTCATATGTTAACAATTTTTTTCATCACATATAAATAATTATTAAAACAATTTAGTTATGCATGCTCTGAATAAAAAATGAGGCTCGTTAAGATGCCCAGCATATGGATCGAGGAAAACAAATTAATGTAATTTCTAATATTACTGATATTATAGCATGGAGGCGATTCATGTGAGTTCCTTTTTTACTCACTGTTTGAAAAGTAGTAGTTTTCCTGATTTTCATATGTTAACAATTTTTTTCATCACATATAAATAATTATTAAAACAATTTAGTTATGCATGCTCTGAATAAAAAATGAGGCTCGTTAAGATGCCCAGCATATGGATCGAGGAAAACAAATTAATGTAATTTCTAATATTACTGATATTATAGCATGGAGGCGATTCATGTGAGTTCCTTTTTTACTCACTGTTTGAAAAGTAGTAGTTTTCCTGATTTTCCTTTTTTTTTGTGCCAACAAGGGCATATTGGCTAATAATGTGGATAATCTTATTACGCATATACAATTGTTATTGTGCAAAGAGCACCAGAGCACGAAAATACTTTCTGCAAGGTGTAACACAAAATTCGCATTTTTTTTTTTAAATTGAAATTGTCTTGTTTATTTTTAAATCACTTTAAGATACATTGATATATTTGACAAATGATTCACACACCAGTGAAAATAAACATTTGATTACATAATGCATTGAACATTATACAGCTTATTAACATATCAAATATCTTTCTTCACTTATCTGACAATGGATATCCACTGGGCCATACCCTGCCACCTGCTTTCATGGGCAGCTTTTTATCGTTACGTATAGCAATGTATCTTTCCATTTTGTACGATTTGATTAATAATGAAATTAAATATTTGGTTTAGCTATAATTTGCATCTATTCAGGTAAATTCTTTTCTTGGCGATTACTAATATATGGTTAAAAAGAATATAATTCTTCGACAATATACCAAGAATTACCTTTTTTCGGTTAACTTCGAGAAGTCAAACATAGTCAGCTCTTTTCCGAGCTTTTTCCAAAAATCTTGTCCTATTGTACATTTCCCAAAAAAAATATTCAATCGTTTCATTTTCTAGGTCACAAAAAGAACATATTGTACATACATTGTACATACATTCTGCACTGCACCTTACCAGTACGACTATGCATGACGGTGGCCGGTACTGCAACTGAAGAAGAAGAAGAAGAAGAAGAAGAAGAAGAAGAAGAAGAAGAAGAAGAAGAAGAAGAAGAAGAAGAAGAAGAAGAAGAAGATGATGATGATGATGATGGTTAAAAAGAAAGTACATCACTGCCCTCTTTCGGAACTTTTTGATAGAATTGGGATTTCCACAGAAAAAGGATTTTCTGATTTCCATTTTTTTTCTCGCCTCCTCCCCCTCCTTGATCCTACCACCGAACCCTGACTAAGAGCGCCTGGAGACAGCCGGGGGGCGCAATTTTTTTTTACACGCTAGCCTGGCCATTTCTATGATAAACACCATGGAAACGACTAATATTAGTCTAGCAGCCTACATGCGAGGTGCATGATGTACATCATGCATGACAATCATCAGATAAAGACATAGCTGGCCCTTGTAAATGAGACAGTCATCGCAGCCATCGGGCGATGGAATTCAAGAACTTAATTTTTTTAAATTTAATTTAGGAACTTTACATTAATCTTGATCTAAGGAGACACGAACGAACGAACGTTCAGCTAGAGAGCAACTCTCATATCCCTGTAGCAACCAAAGACTGCGGTAGTGCATGCCTATGTGTAGGCTTTACCACCAGCGCACTTTTACGAGTATTACGGCGAAACTGGCCAGGCTAGCGTGTAAAAAAAATATTCGCAGCCGGGGGGGGGGGGATATATTACAATGAAAATAATGTTACGTATCGTCATTTACCTCAGATATGTTTTTTTTTTCTTTTTTTTCTTCAGTGATCATAGAGTCAACGACGGAACTGACGACCAAGCCTACGACGAGCCCTACGACTACGATGACGGAACGCTCAGACACAACGACTTCCCAAAACACCACTACCTCTGGTATGTCTAGGCAATGGTATCATGGAAATGGCTTCATCTATTAGTTTTATCACAATGGGTCTAGCCACTTTATCTCCCCCCCCCCTCCCCCCTTCTCTCTCCCTCTCACTCTCTCTCTCTCTCTCTCTCTCTCTCTCTCTCGGTCTATTCGGGCGTCGCTAAAACACTTTTTTTTAAGGGAGAAGTGACCGTCTAATTCTTTTTATTATAGTCTTATTTTCTTTGTCCTTCTTTCATAAGCGTCGCTAAAACACTCATAGGGGGCAGCTAGAGTGGCCATTATTATTACTATTTTTATATAAACAAAAAATAATATTTTGCATAAAAAGTTTAACGACACCCTTCTTGATGTTGCTGTTGTTCTTCTTCCCTCTTCGTATGTTCTCTGTTTCTGTCTGTCTGTTTCTCTATCATTCCCTGACTCCGGCTCCTTTCCCCTCCACTCATTTGATAGGTTTTTGTTTTATATTCCATTCAGATTCGGTGACAACGGAAACGGAAACCAAGTCCGAGTCGAGCCCTACGCCGAAGATGCCGGAACGATCAGACGCAACGATATCGCAAGTAACCACCACCTCAAGTAAGAGAAACAACTTTCCCCTCTACCTCCCACTCCACTCTATCTCTCTCTCTCTCTCTCTCTCTCTCTCTCTCTCTCTCTCTCTCTCTCTCTCTCTCTCTCTCTCTCTCGGTCTTTATTCCTGTCCTGTCGCGGCCTCGCTAAAACCTTTTTTAAGGGAGAGGTACCCGTTTCATTCGTTCGCCCACAACAAACATATTTAGATAGAACATTTGGTAAAATTTTTACTTGGGCTTTGACAAATCACCACTTAATCTACATACACAAATAATACCACATAAAATGAATAGACTGATACAATTTATATGTTGTCATGGACTCATGGAGGAGAATCTTCTTCGTTTTGGCCTTCTATAATCATGTTTAGGTTGTCATTCCTAATCTTTGTAAGCTTTGTAAGTGTGGTTTTATTTGTTACAACCTTCAATCGTTTCAGAGACAGCAGAATTATCGACTATGGATGCGACGACCAAGCCCATGACGAGCCCTACGATCACAATGTCAGACACAATGACATTACAAGAAACCATCACCTACAGTAAGTTAGAGAAACAATGAAATTATGTCATGCGTTTGATTTTTTATTTATTTATTTATTTCTAATCGTTGGTCAGGGTAGCCCATTTAGCAAGGATTAGTCGGTAATCGTTGGCCTCTACCCCCCCCCCCCCCACTGAAAAAGGTCTAGCGACGCCCCTGTGTCCACGAGTTTAACAACAGTAAACACGTCATAGTAATATTTAAACAAATGACTTGGCAAAAAATTCCTTTCGACTTTGACAAAGCACCACTATATATACAAATGTGTTGACACGAATTATACCTTATGAAATAAATAAATAAGTTTATTAAATAAAGTTTTCATAGAGCTAAATGTCCTTCGTTTTGGCCTTCTATTCTTGTTGAGGTGTCATTCCTTAACTTATTACTTTGTACTTGGGTTTCATTTTTCATCACCCTAAACATATTCCAGAGTCAGCTGAATCATCGACTTCGGACGCGACGACCAAGACAACGAATAACCCTACGACTACGATGTCAGACTCAACGACATCACTAGAAACCATCACCTACAGTAAGTAAGATAAACAATGCATGACGTCCTGCATTTGATTATTATTATAATAGGTCTAGCCACTACCACTCTTCTCTCTCTCTCTCTCTCTCTCTCTCTCTCTCTCTCTCTCCCTCCCCCTCCTCCCCTCTCTTTCCTCCCCTTCCTCTCCTCCCCTCCCCTCCCCTCCTCCCGTCCCCTCCCCTCTTTATTCATAAAAACAAAAATAGCTGTAAGAAATAACTTTGTGAATGTGCCAAAATTTGCGATGATGAGCAAAGTTTCTTTGGATTATTAAAGCTGTAATTTTGTTCATGTCTTTGCATCTACTTTTAGTATTATTATTTTCACTATCAATATCAGTATTTTTCTCGTCATCAGAATCATCATTATCTATTTTTCTTTGAATATTTCAGATTCTACCCAAATCACTTTTTTCTACTTTCTTAAAATTGAGCAATTTAAATATTGTTGTTTTTAAACAATATTTTCAGCATGCTCATCACCTCCGGTGGATTGTGAATTCGGCGGGTCGTTCTACAATTTCAGCACTGCCAAGATGAATCACGCTTCCGCGGTTTCAGCTTGTTCCGAATACGGATCCCATCTGGTATTCATCGAGTCGCAAGAGGAACAGGACTTCATCGCGGGGCTTGCTAGTGAGGACTACTGGATCGGGCTGACCACACGTGGCTCTCAGAATCCAAAGTGGCTAGACGGATCAAGTCTTATATATAACAAATTTAACCAACATTCGTTTGACGAGAATGTAAAATGTTTTCGAATTTGGTATCAAGTAGAAGATTGGTCAGAGTGGAATCGATATAATCAGCCAGAGAGCTATCGATATAGTTGGCAGGATAAGGATTGCTCCAGACAATTTAGATTCATATGCGAAAAATAAGTGGGGATATACAAATTGGATTTGTTTCTTTCAATTTTTCATACCACCTGGTTGCAGCACTGATTGCATCTGAACCCTTAGATGGGGGCAAGTACCCCCCCCCCCCCAAAAAAAAAAAAAAAAAAAGATTTGCGTTCTTTTGTCATTGTTTGTATAAGTCTATCGGAGCTGTATGAATGTTTAAGTTTGTGGTTTTTGTCGTTATTTCACACGAAGAGCTCTGAAAAGATTGTTAAAGAGGTGTTAATTTATGATGTTTAAAAGACGGAGCACTTTTACATTTACATTCAATGAATTTAGAAATAATGATATTGATGATTAGAAGTAGTGGTGGTTTCTACTTTTGTGTTTTATAGAATCTCATTTTATTACCAAGAGACTTTGTTCAAACTTCATTATATAATAATAGTTAGAAATGATACAAACATACAAATAAACAAACCTGTATACATTTACTTACTTTATACATGTACATGTAAATACACGTACATATACATATACATATACATAATTATGCATACATATGAATATACAAATCTGTCTGTGTTCTCCTGTAATGAGCTCCTGTAATACGAATAGAACTAGTGAATAACGAAAACAAAAAATGTAACGTCAATGTGTCAGAATACACGGCAACCTATGACATTATTTACTTGTTTTAACTTTCAAGTTTATCTTATTTTATATTTCACAATAATTACCTTTAAAAAAATCGAATAAAATGAATAAATTCATTCCTTCATTGACAACTACAAACAATACATGACATCATGCCATATAAGTAATTCAAGACAAGGCAAAAGATTTTTTAAAAGACAAAAGTCAATATTTTATTTCCACAACTTAAAGTATAATGAAAACGGTTGTAGTGCGAAATATGAGATAATTTAAAATAAGATGGTCAGTTTATAAAATATTAACTAAACACTGTGTCCCAGAAAAAGTGGAACTCGAAAACAAATAGATCTTGTGAATATCTATGAGGTATATTAACTAGATGTCTTGCTTCCACAGAGTAGAAGTAATATGCTTTCCAATGATACATTGATTACATTAATCTATACACGCTTCACTGAGCAATATTGTTTTTGCAATGCCATGTCAAAATCCACTTGTGCCAGATTTGTGTGAAAGAGTAAAACCGTTAGTATCTAAATATCAAACACGAACATGACTGATCATGACCTGGAAGAAACACACATTTTAAAAGCGTATGAGAAGATTATTTTATAGAGCTTTATTAATAATGAAGGCAAGATTAATATATACCATCTTTATCATGAAATAATGCATTGTGGAAATATCGTTCATGGTGAGGGTAAAAGGGCATACTTCAGTTAGTGAATGGGTCTGCAATTGTGAAAAGAGCAAGTTAAAAGATATTTAAAAAAACAAGAATCAAATTGATGGGTGCCTTACATTTTGATAATAATATTTATTGTATCAGTATTGCTGTTATTATTATTATTATTATTATTATTATCATTAACATTATTATTACTTTTGCTGTGAATGTAACCATTATTTTACAAGTTAATCATTATACTTATTGTAAGTAAAGCCGATGTAAATATGCAAACTTGATACGATGGGAGTTGCCATATTACAGGATGATTTATTATCTAAAATCATTGAAATAGTATCATTAGTGATTAGATATTTGTTTGACGTGCAATAATTAGTTTCAATTACCATCCTACCAATTATTTTTGTTTGAGTAAGAAGAAGAGAAATACACAGCACATAAGAAAGAGTGGAGAGGGGAAATTGAGAGAAGTTGCAATGAAAGAGATGTATAATTTAGTGAGAGAACTCGAAAGGAAGAGATAAAGAGTGAGAGAATGTGAGAAGATTCGGATTAAAGTGAGACAAATTTTTCATGAAAGAGTTTTAGGAGAGAGTGATTAAATTTGAAAGGAAGAAAAAGATTGCAAGAATATGAGAAGGTGATGAAGAGAGAGAATTTGTGAATGAAAGGGAGTTCGATCATTTAAAAGAGAGGAAGACAAAAGAGTGAGAGAATGTGAGAAGATAATAAGAGATTTTTTAAGACATAGAGATATGAAAAGGTAAATGGATTTGAATGGAAGAAGTAAAGAGTAACATATTGTGAGAAGATGACAAAGGGAGAGACATATTAAATGATTTATTTTAAAATGATAATAAGCGGTATACATGATTGAGAGAATTTGAATAGACGTGATGTACATATAGACTGAGAGAATATGCGGATATAAAATTGAAATTAGAGAACTTCTGTTATCACGTTATATACAACCCAGCATCGGGAAAGGGTGATTTAATTTTCTACTATGAACGGAAAGAACAGAGGAAAGAAGCTTATACCTACGATTAGTCTCACTGGACAGCGCCTCCTAGTGGCGAAGTCCCGCAGCATAATACATATTGACTTGTACACAATCAATCATTAATTTTATTTACATATTTTTTATAACAGAAAATCACATCAAATTCCTTTTAATTGGAAACCTCAGCTTCGTCAAAATAGATCACCAGCTATATATTGCCATTATAACGCATGTGTGACGAGTTTAATGATATGAATATTTTTTTGGGGTTAATATTCAAGATAATTCACATACAAGT
Source organism: Strongylocentrotus droebachiensis (assembly GCA_035222895.1). NCBI lineage: Eukaryota > Metazoa > Echinodermata > Echinoidea > Camarodonta > Strongylocentrotidae > Strongylocentrotus > Strongylocentrotus droebachiensis. Next base: position 7,042 of record JAVYIG010015609.1, on the reverse strand, counting down.
GATGCATTCTCAAATTATTTAATCACAATCAAGTGTCGTCTGCTACGTTCAAGGCACATATTTCTGGTTTGGACTGTGACGTAGACAGTCATTGTAGATTTATGTTTAGCCAACTGTCATTTATTAATGTTTAATTATTGTCACACACACACACACACACACACGCACGCGCACGAACGCCCACACATACACGAACCCAATACACGAACCCCACACGCACATAAGCACGAACTCACACACTGTCACTCACCCCTCACCTCGACACGCACCTTTTCCGCACACCCGATTGACACAAAAAGAGAAGTCAATAATAATTTTATTTTACATTAACAGTTATCAAACCCTTTTTTGCAACTTGTTACCATAAATAAAAGGATAGTGTAAACAATGCACGCTTTGACTAACATGAATCCATATAATCACAAAAGAGCAAAGTATTTTAATATGACAAAAAAACATCTTGCAAACAAAATGAGGTAAAATCTGGCAGATTGTGTGTGACCAAAAATTTCGTAAACAAATCTATTTACCTTCGGTATTCTTACATTTTTTAGCAAATAAATCAAAAGTTGGAAGCAATTTATTATACAAAATAGCTTGAATGATGTAAATACTCAAATAATGGTGTCCCCTCGTTTTACAGAGCATCAAGGCAGACATCTTTGTATATACCACCTAAAATTCACTTTCTATGATGTTGATAAAATGATACATTATGTGATTTTCGGTTGAAGATTAAAAAACTACATTCTTCTTCTTCAATTACCATTGAACAAAAATAACGCATTGATCCAGCCGTTGCAGCGTAATTAAACACATACCACATATAAAATATAAGTGTCGATGTTAATAGCCAAGAAAAACAAAATTACGGCGAGTAGGTATATTTAAAGTACATATAAATAATAATAATAATAGCTCACATTCATAATGCGTCTAATACTTTGTTTCTAGGCGCAGTACACATTATTACCCTAGTCATCGGATTCAGGCTTGCCCGCATACAATGCATGCAGATTATCCACTGCCTAGGGAGCTTTCCAGCCAGGCGTAATTTTGACAAACGCACACTTGCTCATCTTAGGGTACGTTTATGCTCAGCTTTTTCTGGCCAGAATCAGGCATTTGTTACGCGTTTTAGTTCAAAACACGGTTGCGTCCTTTCTATTTTTTTGTAGATTCACCGAAAAACAGCGATCGTAAACTCACAAAAAGGTGCAAAAAGAATTGCCTGGAGGAGCCAAAGAAGTGAGCATAAACAGTACACCGCGGAACTGCGATTACGATGAGCGTTTACGATGAGCGTTTCAAATCGCTCATTCTGCCTTCAAAACTGAGCATAAACGTACCCTAAGCACATTAAGTTTCGCATCCAACCGGGTACCCATTGAACACCTGGGTGGAGAGTGCCAAATGTAGATTAAAGTCTTGCCAAAGGACATTAGTGCCCTGTCGGGGATCGAACAATACAATTACATGACAGTGTCCAGTGTATTCTACATATTACAAAGAACAACATTATTTTAGAGTCATACAACTCAGTATATGTATAATAATACTCATTATTAGCAGCTATCTTTGTAGTACTGCACGGGTCATATATAATATCTACTTGATATTACAAAGCTTGAACTGTAAATGCGCACTTCAAATATGGCAATAAATGGTAAATAATAACGACGATAATTGAAACGTCTGGGCATGAACGTTACAGCCTCAAGTAGAATTTGATGTCTAAATGACAGTAAACCACGAGTCTGTGACTAAATTACATATAGATAAGCGTTCCATTACCTGCACTATACATGTACAAGTCAGTAAATAAATTTCATCCCAGATTAAGGGAATCTTATTCACCTTTGCATCACGCAGCTCTGGTACTATCTTTGCAATTTTGATTTTTGCCAAAAAAAACTTGAGTTTGTTCAGATCCACTCTGTGTTGACCACTTCAAAGCTTTAGACTCACGGCCAATACAGACTAAACAGTCAGAAGTACCTGCATCTGAGAGGAGAGAAACCCTTCCAAAAGAGACCAATGAGTCAGCTTCTCTCGATCAAGATCAGTGAATTTCTTTATCAGTTCTACCGCACCAAGTCTACCTGGTAGGATTATTCCTTGAAATGCACTGTGCGCTGATAAGGCTGCCGGAGCTAAAGCCAGGGTAATAAAGTCCAAAGCTCTTTGGAAGCGCATAGAGATGTTATTTCATAACGTATTATGCGCTATACAAGAACTGGAATTATTATTATTATTATTATTAATTAAAATGAGTAGGTTAATAAGAAACATATGCAAAGTATCAACAACAACATTTGAGATGGATTCTTGTGGAAACGGGGGGGGGGGGGGTCTTGAACAATAAATTGTATTAGGACTTGGATCTCGTGGCTATCTTCGCACACTCTAGTTCTAGAGGAAATACTTTTGATCTTTCCCGATGAGAGCATCATTTCTTTCGTTATGTTCAAATATGGCGATGAGATAATTAATTATGCTGGCTACTGCATCTTTCTCATGAACAACGGAAAATATATCGTTCACAACTCGCATATTCTTACCAATCCATGTATCAACCTAATGTAACTTTACTCTAGTTTCACCTCCATCTTGTAAGATATATTACGTACTAACTGTTTTAAATGTGTCAAAGTCAAAGAATTTGACCCACAACTTACAGAGCTATGGCTGTTTTAAAATGGCAAAGGATTCAAGATTCAAGATTCAAATGAGGTTTTGTTCGCGACTTGTCAAAAATTCTAAAGACTAAAAATGCAAGTTTTCATTAAACATACAATTATATACAAAAAAGCATTAAAAAACATATATTTATATGTTTAAAGAAAACATAGCAAATGGGAGAAGATGTCCATTTTAGCGTCAACATTCCTGCATATGGCGATGAGATAATTAACTATGCTACATGAGGTGTGCTACATGTAGCTACTGCATCTTTCTCATTAAAAATGGTAAATATAACTTTCACAAAGACAACCAATGTCAAACTGTCTATTTTTCAACCCAGTTGGGGCGTGACCATGGGCACTCGTATTTAAAAAAGTTCATTGTATGAGGAAGAATAATTACCAACACCCAAACCTTTTTTTTACCGGCGTGTTCATTACTCTTAAAACCAAAGAAGATTTGTAACTCCGAAAGTGTATAGCTCCGAAGGGGTGGGCGTGGGAAATGAATTGCCCATTTTCGACAGTTCGTAATTCTGAATGCTCGTCATTTCAAATGATGATATAAGTCGAAAGATGAAATAGGGTTCTTTCTTCCGAAACGAAGAGACAATTTTAAATTTTAACAAATGCACATCTCGTTCGAAGTAGTGTGAATCCTTAGTCATTTTGAAAATTCGAATAAACGAACTTTTGAAAATACCAACCTTAGGGAGAAAACGATGCCATCCTTTATTCTACCAAAGTGGGAGCATTGAAGTATGACGCGTTATTGGTAGGTGTTTGGCAGGTAATGTGATGATGCTCGATATCAAATTAATAGTCTGATTGCCTTGTATATTACCTATCAATTTAATCAGCTTGTTTCTATCGTGACGTGCATTTCAACAACACAAATGGTGGATGGTATAAAAATATATCCTTTAATGCTAGCCCATAATTACGATACACTCAACTCAAGGGGGGGGGGGGTGTTAAAAAAGGAGTGTTCACCCCCTCCCCCCGTTTAGCCCAACAAAAAGTAGCGCAGTATTTCCTTTTTTAATCTGTCTGCTAATATCGATACCGTTCTCATACGAGCTTACCGCCTGCAGATAAGAAAAAATGTATCATTTACCATTTACAATTTGTCGAAGGAAGGTATCAAGTAATATGTCTCTTCCGATTTCAATTGATCTCCGTTGATCGATCGCTATAGCTTACAATTTGAATCTTACGGTTAATATTTCCCGCCTTTCTGTTAATCAAGCAACTGTATTCTTCGCTTCCGAATTTGTTATTTTTATTATCCGAGAAAGACGTTAGGTTATCATCGTGCTGTTTGATCATTTTTGGAAGCCCTTGAAGATTGATCTGTAAAATGGTAAGTATTTTATATTTTTATTTCAATCATAATAGAAAATGGCCACCATGAATATGATTTGATTTCATTGCCATTTTACTTTTTGTCCGTTCCAATATAAGCATATACATGATACATTTCGAAACAATACAATGTAATAAATGTGTACAACAAACAAGAAAAAGAGAATAGAAAAATGAAATTAAAAATATCATAAATGACTTAAACAGAGCTTCATGCTATAGAAAACAATGTTTGTGTGATGAAAAGGGGAGTGACTCATGACTTATGCTTAGGTCACATTTGCCGCGGCGGCCGTGCGGTCTAAAATATTTACTGCTACTTGCAATTATAGGACCGCCGCAGCATTCCTACGGTCACATTACGGTAGCGGTCACATTAAGATAGCCGCACGGCGTATTTTGAATTTGTGGAGACAGACAATCTGCGAATGCCGTACGGCCTTTGAAGTGATGACGCACGGTCGCCTTAGGGCGTCCCTGCGGCGCCCGTAGCTTTTTGACAAATACTAAGGCAGACGAAAGGTAACGGCAAGGTGCCCGCAAGGCGGCCGAAGGGGGACCATACTGCGACCGTGCGGTCATACTGATGATACCGCTTCACCCCTGGAGTATACCAAACGCAAGGCTACCGTACGCCCGACGTAAGGTCGTCGTGGAACCACTCTACGACATGGCTACGGCGTGTCTAATCGCTACGGTGGGTACCCGGTAGGATGCGAAACTTAATGTGCTTAGAGTACGTTTATGCTCAGTTTTGAAGGCAGAATGAGCGATTTGAAATCTTATACTTAGATCACATTTGCTCTACGTCTAAGTGGATATATATATATATAACACAACTAGTAATGTGTGGAATAATATCTTTGATAAGTTTATTGAACCCGGTTACCTAGTGTTTTTTTTTTGTCATGTCCATCCAAAACAAGTTTACACGTGGAAGAGCATACCGCCGTTTTTATAAATGAATGTTGAAAGCTTATTTTTTTTTTTTTTAATCCAGACGATGTAGAAGTTACTAATCAAATAATTTGGAATATTCGTAATATTTGTGTTGCATTTAAACCCTGTTTTTATAAATGCGTGCAAGGTATAAACTTTGTTAGTGATTAATAAAATAATTACGGGTCAATAATCCATTTGATAGTTGAAATGTACTTTTTTGTGAAAATTTCCTCTAAACAATGGAGCATATTTGTGGAGAGTGTGAATATATAAGGCAACTATGGTAAGAGTCTCAAGCCTGGTATAGAGAAAGTACTATTACGTATATCAGTTTTAACTCTTACTCTGTATTATTTCAATATAAAAGAAATGGCCCGAATTCGTTTTTTTAACTTTGTTTAATCCTAATTAAAAAAAAAGATATTTGATAACAGATACAGGAAACATAGACCATCGTTTAGCTGTTTCAAACATTAAACTTAATTTAATTTTTCTCTTGAAAAGCAAGTGGCTTTTAAAAATAATACAACAAGGAAATTCTCTACTAAATGGCATGTGTTAAATGGTAATGCTTTAGAAGATTAATATACATGTAAAATGTTACTGTTACGATATTAAAAAAAAAAAAAATCTTTCTTCTTTCATTTCTGTGCGATTGTAAAATTGTATTTTTCTGTTTCTGTTTCGTTCAAACAATGTATTTTATTATACCCCGAAGTGAGGGGAAGAATAAAGAAACGTTCTCTTAGGAGGTAAACATAAAAAATGCAAATTATCCACTTTAATATGAAATAATCATCACTTTTCCAATGTGAAAAAAATAATTGCTCTTTCTTAATGCCACACTCTATGCTTATTTTATTTTATATTAGTCTCATCTTGCAGGTATTAGCTATTAATGATCTCTTTTCGTACGTCGTACACGCCCATTTACACACTAGCTATATGTACAATAGGATCTAAGTACCAATACAGACCCCCCCTCCCCTTCCCATTTTTGTTGTCCGGGTAGGTGAATTCGTTGGGAATTGTGAATGCTGGGCCTGAGTGCATGCATGCGCTCAAAAGTAAAATATTAAAACAATTGGGGAAAAATTTAATGTTCACAATTTAACCGTTATAACATTTCGGACTTATGAAGTCACTGTTATTCGATTTGTTTTGTTATTGTATGAACCATTGAAAGTACCAATGTTAGGGAGAAAACGATGCCCATCATTAACCTACCGAATCAAGAACATACAAGCGTGACGCATTATTGCAATTCAACTATACATGTATTCATTAAAAATGCAGAATTTTTTCATTATTTATTTATTATAGTTTTATTTCAACAGGGTGGTCTCATTTCAAGTCCATTTCTGGACCTGCTCTCCCAGAGAGCCTGGATTCACATAAAACATGTACAATAAAAACATGAATTCCAAACATACATACGAAGGTAAAATTTACATGGGATATACAATAAATAAACTCAAATTGATATAGATATAATAATAAAGGTCTAATTAACGTGGAAAGATGTTTACAAAAGAAACTGAAAAGTTTGAACATTCTTTTTAAAACTTTGCACAGACTTACATTTTTTAATATGACAGGGTAATTTATTGTATAATTTCGCCACTGAAACCGCAAGGTTTTCATTTTAAAAATTGTTTTACATTTTGGAAAAAATACTATTTAGAGCATAACTAGTATAATATAGCACCGGTCTTTTACTTATACATGGATTTAGATTTAGATGTGGTGGTGATAGGTCGTTTATGATTTTATAAATCAAGATGCATTTCCGATATTTTATTCTTTCCTCTACTGATTGCCATTTCAATTTACTCATTAAAACATTTTGGGGTGTAGAATATTTATCACGAAGAACTAATTTTTGCAATTTTATTAGATTTTGTTTCGAAGTATTTCCCATACTGAATTACAGTAGTTTAAATGCGGTAGGATAAGAAAATAGTATAATGTAATCAGATCAGGTAGTGAGCACTACTTTATTTTGTTTGGCCCTCGAAAATTTGAAAAATCGCACCCCCCCCCCCCCCCCC
>JAVYIG010015608.1:0-35109 GCA_035222895.1 Strongylocentrotus droebachiensis | reverse complement strand
GCCCGTCTTCACTATCTCGAGATTGCCAAATATCCAGCTATTTGAACTATCCTGATCGAAACTATCCAGCTAATTTGCGTCTTCATTAATTGACCGAAGTAGCAAATTAGCTGGATAGTTGGTCGGGATAATATCCCAAGATATCTCGGTCTAGTTTGCAAAATATCCCACTATTTCCCAACTAGCGGGATAGTTTTTGACCGTCTTGATTAGACCGAAGTACGGAGTCAAATATATCCCGATCCCATCATGCACAACGATTTTCCGGCGCACATGCGATCTATACCGCTCAGAGCGCTAGTACAACTAGTAAACACGGAAAACCGGAAATCCTTGTGCATGATGGGATCAGGATATTTTACTCCGCAAATTAGCTGGATAGTTTCGATTGGGATAGTTCAAATAGCTGGATATTTGGCAATCTCAAGATAGTGCAGACACACCTAGTGTGTAAATATAGGGTAGGGGCATTGAGGGCTTTTCTTTTTGCCCCTGGAGTTACCACCAAAATAGCCTCCTTCACTGCAGCGTTTGTGACACAAAGGACTTGACCCTCATCTACCCCTTATATGAAAATAAAAATATGAATAGATCATCCTTAAATTGGGGGGGGGGGGGGGGGGTCAGAAACTTTTTGTCCTTGGAACTTCTGAATACTTTTGAAAAAGTTTGTTTAAAAATAAAAAAGAGCCCCCAGAGAAAGAGACATTGAAACTTGAGGGTTGCTCTGTTATGTTACAGGGGGACTGCAGGGGTAGATTTTTCACAATGCTGGCTCAAATCCAGAACTAGACCCTCAAAAAGGCTCAATATTTAGCACTGACCCATTTGTCAAATCATGGTGTATTCATGCTTCTTTGCAAGACATGCATGCATATTGTATGTGCACTTATTTTAGAGAACCACATGTTTTTTTAATATGGACAGGGATATTTTGTAGGGCCTATGTGTTCACATTAACTTTTGTTTGTTTGTTTAAGAAAGCATGTGTATGCTTGTATTAAAAAAAGCGACTAGGGGACATACATTTTAAAGTTCTCTCCGAGTGACTTAGTAATGAGGATTATTTTTTTACCAAAGGGCACTAGTGCATCGACTTGGTTTTGAACCCTGGACCTCCTCCCATTATATCTGATCATGAAGGCCAATGTCTTGTCGGTCAATTCAGGAACCTTGTGTCTCTGGTTAATCCAAAAGATGTGACTTTTAACTAAGTTCAGGTTAATAGGAAGACTGGTTTAGAAAATTGGGTACTACCGGTACACTAAACCAGCTCTTATTTCGTTATTCAATTGTTTGTATGAACCCTGTAATTGTATCAGTGTATCATTTTTAAAGCAGCATGTCGGCTCCTGCCCCTCATTCCTCCCCTTACCCTCTCACTACCTTATTCTATGCCCCCAGCCCCCCCCTCCCCCCAATTCGTCTTTAACCCTTGAACCTGGAATTATTTTGAACTATTGCTTGTACTATTCATAACCTCTTCATTAACAAAAAAAGAATTCATATTAATAGTAATGATGGTGATAAAATTATCATGGATAGAGTGTAATTCAATTATTGATGGAATTTCAACGGCCACCCATAAAGCTGCTTTTCCTTTGATGCTTCAGTCAGTATTACAATACTCTTGTGGGCCGGTAACTAATGATATATCTTGTTTCATAAAAGCTTTGATTCAAATAAAAACTACATTTCATTGATTTGGATGATATTTCCCTTTAGGGGGTATTTGTTAAAGCATGCTTTGTATTCTATTACTATTCCAAATCAGAATAAATAATTCTATTCACTATTGTATGGGCACACGTGCCAATGGTAGAAATAGCAGGTATTTACAGATCTAATTGTTTGAGGAGAAGTGAAAGAAAAAAGTGACCTCTTTCAAACAGGAAAACTACTTGTTTTGATGCTAACCATGCTAAGCTATCAATCAGGATTTTGCATAGGAAAGTTCCCTGAACTATACAAGACCCAGATGTTTGAAAAGAAAGCTATTTGTGAGGGAAAATTCAGTTTACTTTGATCTTTATTCAAAACAAGGCCAGTCTGGCAGTCTGGTAGAAAAAAAGGTGGATTGGAATGTTTGGCCTGACTCTGAACTTAACCATGCAGACTTTCATGGTTTTTGCAAATGAAGATATAGCTGTGTGTTTGATCATAAACCTTTGAGGAGGTTTCCATTGCAAAACCATTCCAATTCTTGTGTTGCTAAGAGATTTGAGTGAAGCATATTTGAAGCAAAAAATATTAATTTTTATTGCTGAAAGAGAAAAATTGCTACTTAGCCAACTGTCTCATTGTTTCTGACTGTACTGCTTGATAGCTAATAAAGTCACTTTGTAAGTGATTTTGTGTCATTGCCAGTTTGAAATTCTAGTACTTTTAAAGTCTATCAAGTCACTTACACCATGTTCTATCATTCTCATGAACTTGTACTTCGCGTAACCTAGTTGTCTATTTGCCAGTTGCGCTGTCTTTTGTGTCATGTTGTATTCCTGAAAGCATAGATCATTAACTTCTAATGGATAAACAAAGAATAGATGCAGACAATAACATCGTCCTTCATGAGTTGATGCAGCAAACCTTTGACCATGACCTTTCCATGAAACATTGAATTTGGTTTACTTTAATAATGTGCGTTTAATTCCGTGATGGAATGCGTTGGCAAGTGTTTTGTTTGTGGATTTCATCAAATGATAGTTCACATTTTGTTGGCTGGCAGCTTGGCGGGTTGATCGAGTGTGTTGATCGAGTCTGTCAGTCTACATCTTTGTTCTGCTGCTTGATAAATACTTTACGTCAAAAATGTCAAACTTCGCTAACTTATAGTTCGTAACTATGACGATCCAGTGTGAACATAAGCTTATATACACGTTTAGAATTTGTTGTCAAGAAACATTCCTCCCCACCATCCATCAGACATAATGGGTGTTGAATTTTGCGTAATTAAGTGTAATTAACACCACACTGACAGGGTTGGGTCTAAACACCTTCAAGGGCTAGCCATCCTTCAGGGAATAATTGAGTGTTGGACACTCTGGGGTTGTTATGACTGGTGTTTACGATTGAGTGGAGTTTTGATTGATTGGAGCCTATAGTGAGTGTCAATAAGGAGTGTCTTTAATGAATGTCTTGAGGGCAGTTCACACACACAGAAATTAGTGAAGAATGAAAAGAAAAGACTTTTGAACTCCGATTAGAATTTCATTTTGTTTTGTCTTGACAATGACATTTTTTATCATCTTCACAAGAATAACTGATTGCTGAAATTAGGATGGCAATCTAAATAATGGATATACCGTAGTGAATGATGAAAGCAACTTCGGCTATTTCTTTATGCTCTGTTTCAAGATACAGGTCTCTGGATCTCAGATTAAAACAAAAAATAAAATAAAAAGACTTTTAAAATATTTTTTACCTTTACCTGTTATTCATGAATGAGCTACAATACTTGGAATCCAGTCTGTCGCTATTTTGGGGAAGCATCGGGCGAGCTTTCAGATTGTGAAAAACAACGTTTTTGTAAGAAGTATGCATAAAGTTTGAATATATATGTTTGTAAACAGATCTATTGAGATGTGTATCATGATCTAAACACCTTTTTTTTCTCTGTGTGAATGGACCTTACAGAACAACGTTTATGTAAGAAGTATGCATAAAGTTTGTAAACAGACCTATCGAGATGTGAATCATGATCTAAACACCTTTTTTCTCTGTGTGAATGAACCTATAAGAACAACGTTTATGTAAGAAGTATGCATAAAGTTTGTAAACAGACCTATCGAGATGTGAAGCATGATCTAAACACCTTTTTTCTCTGTGTGAATGAACCTATAACAACAACGTCTGTGTAAGAAGTATGCATAAAGTTTGAATACCGGTATATGTGATTGTGAATCATGATTTAAACACCTTTTTTCTCTGTGTGAATGGACCTATTGAGTCTAGTGTTGATTGATAGGAAGCAATAGGGAATGACTTTAATTAATGACAATGTGTGTGTGACATTGGAGTAGAGGGTTGGCCGGGCAGGGCAGGTGGAATGTGAAGTGACTCCACACCCAACAATTCCAGGATCTGTAAATTGGATGTGCTCCAGAGGGTTTGCAAAGGTCAGCAACATTGTTCTATTGATCTATTATTATGCCTCTTTGATTTCACATTCAACGACTGTTAATGATGGAATATGGATTGAAAATGTTTATTTCAGAATGCAATTAGATGCCAAATGATTATCCATAGGCTAGCAAAGAGATAGAGTTAATTACTTTTCCCCAAACATCTGAAATGTATGAGAGTGCATGTACACTGTAGGCGTGCTATAAGGTTCTGAATAATACCAAACCCCCTTCTTTGGGACTTATTTTGCTTGAAAATGCAAGAGCCTCCCCCGCCCTCCTCCCTCCATAGGGGTACCAGTATTTGAATGTTGATTTAAAACTTCTAGAATTTATAGTTTGTCCATATAACATGTAATGTACACATGTTATCATTAAACAGCTGTCTGACTTTCCAGGCAGTCAATCATAGCTCATTAATTTGTTTGCGCCCTTTGTAGTTTGTTCCTAAGCTTCCCCCATATCGTCTGAATTCAGCTTTCTGATCATTCTTGCGATTTACACCAGTGAGGGCAAGACCCAAAAAGCTTGGTTTCGATTTTGTAGTACCAATCATCTCTCTAATAGATACATGTATTTACCTGTAAGTGATTGTTTCAATTCAAGGCCCAATTAGTTTGTTGTAACAGATCAAAAAGGGTGACATACTTGTACTGACATTTGGGAGAAACCAGTAATACTGTTTATTTATTCAAAGGAACTGTCCATGATCGCAGAGTCGAGCTCTCGGCCTCTCACATTGCTTGTCATTGGCCATTTTATGGAAGCTGTAATAGTCTTGATCATCACAGGGGGTGGATGGGGTTGATGCATATAGTGACAGAGCATGTTGTTGAATGTTGATATTATATTATCATCAACTTGTAATAGCTCCAGGCTATACTTGACTCCAAGCAGGAGAAATTTGTGTCATTGAAATGGACAGATGAGGCAAGGTTTGTTTGTCCATGGTTTGTCAAACAAACCAGTCACTTCACTTGAAACACTTGAAGTCATCTGATTTGGGCCAGAAGGGCGGTAACTCATTTTGTTTTTATAATGACAGAGCTAAAGCCCTTCTGTTCCTCAAAAGATGGACTGAGAGAGGGTCTGTTTGTTCTTGGTTTGTCTAACACACCAATCACTTAAAGGTAAAGACCAGTAATGGTCATGCGATTGCATTGTGAAAGAAACGTTGTGGAATCGATCAGAAAAGGTCGATCATCTAGCATCTAGCATCTGCAAGGTTCTGGAATCATCAAAATGATAAGAAATTTGGCTCATTCTTCGTAAAGTTACAAGCACTATACACAGAAAGATGTATATGGGACTACCCTATCTCTCTCACCAGACCATGAGAGAAATAAATTTACCAAATATATGAATTAGAAGGCGGTTTCCCGGCAAATTTTTTATCATCATGTATTAGTCAAAACATATTCTTTCACATGATTGGTAATGAGAGCTTCCATTTCATTTTTTGAAATTGGGGCGTTGCCAAAACTGGTCTTTACCTTTAAACATGTCTTGTTTGATTTGAGCCGCAGGGGCGTTACCTCAGACATTCTACCAACGACTTCTGGCCCTCTACAGATGAATGGGTCAGAGGGGGACCATTTGTTAGATGGACCAGAGTTAACACTTGAATATTTCTTGTCTATTCTGAACCAGAAGGGTGTTAACTCATGTAATTCATATACAGACTAATTCCCCTTCTGGCTCGCAACAGATGATATGTTCATTGCATGAGTTGATATGAAGACTGTGCGGAAAGATTGATATCAAGAGAGACGGGAGTTCGGTGTGTTTTCAACAAAATATTTTGTCTAAGTGGTCACTATGATGAATATTTGATGAGGATGAAGTGAACTGGAAAGAAGGGAGACGGATGAGAAAAAGTAATGGCTAATGCCAAGAGGGAAGAGTGTCGTGAAGGAAAGTGAAAAAAGGAGGGACAACCCCCCAATGCACCACCGTGCCCCTCTGTGCATCTGATAGATGTTCATACATTATCAGTGGATTAGAACATACGTTTAAACCACATCACACACCTAACAACTTGACTGCATTTGTTTTCTTTTCTTTCTTAAGAATTGTAGTAAAAGGATATGTTAATTCATTATGAAATAAATTTATATATGTCAAAATTCAATTAAAATGTTGATGCATTTTTTAAAAGACGAAAAACATTGCTGTATATAGTTTTTAGATGTGGTTGGAATTAAGATTAGTTACCTTCACAAACTTTGACAAAAATGACACCCGATGGAGAGTAAACATTGTTATCACATACTGTACATGTACACATACTACCGGTACATGTTAAAGAAGGTAGATTTCTCAGAAGAAAACTGTGTACAGTGCACTTGTGTTATCATTGCCATGTTAATTCCTGTGGAATGCAACTAATTACTTTCTTTTTTTCCTACTACTTTTCCTCCATTCTACAGGCCTGATTTCAAGCAGCATACGTTACCATGCGACATGACGGCAGAGACCTTACTCATCGGTAATCTATCTGTGCGGAATGGTGATGAGCTGACAAGAGGTGGCAGTATAGCCAGCAGCAGTACGTCAAGTAATAGTACAAGAAGTAAAGGCTCGAAGCATAGACCAAACGTACTCACATCAGGTAAGAACAGAGTGAGGGATCATGGTTCTCAAGAAGTTTAGAGAATCAGTGTCAGCTCTTCCACATTTGCTACGTTGATAATTGCTCCATGGGGGTGTTTCACAAAGATCAATAAGTTGAACTTATCTTTAAGTTGGACTTAACAATTATGGAAAGCCTTTATCTTTGAAAATATTTTGTAAAATTTATTTTAAATGGCATAAAATGTTGATTCAAATCATTCTTATTTTCGTTTATCAAGGATGTTTCATGTTCTTGATGTGGAATTTATGAAAAGTGTTAATACTTCAATTTTTGCTTTTGAATATATTTTATTTTAAGGCTACAAATGTCTCTCCATAATGTTTAAGTCCAACTTAGAGTTAAGTTCAACTTAGGATCTATGTAAAACATCCCCTGGCTTTTAATATTTCATCCATGATATGATTAGGGTTAGGATTGTAATTCGGCTTTCGGTTAGATTTAGGGTTAGGATTAGGTTTAGGATTAGGTTTAGTGTTTGATCTAGGATTGAGACTAGGTATTGGTTTTAGTGTCAGATCTTTATGGAGTAATTGTTGCTGCAGAGCATTATATCTATGTACTAGGTATGGTCATACATATTGCAATTGTCTAACTGTGAAAGCCTCTGATCCCATGTGCTATAAATGGGTTATAGAGCTATTGAACATTTGCCAAATCATTATACCGGTAAAGAATAGGAGGGCCCCTGTCTTCTAAAAAGTTATGATTGATTGATTCAAATCAATCACAAATCAACCTGAATTTGATAGTGATCGCAACTTTACACATAAGATATAGATGATTGGCGGAAGCCATTGCAATCAGTGTTTTTTTCAATCACTATTCATTGAAATGGATTCTAGTTATAAGCTATAACCATACAGTAGTAATTGTTGATAGATTTAATCATTTAGAGGAAGTAGTGAACTGTCCAACTGTGTTTAAGAAAGGCCATTCTCTTTTATTCATTGCACACAGGTCTAGTATCGCCTGCCGAACCCGAACCCCGCATATCCGAGGAGAGCTTTGAGCTCGGTCATTCCAGGTCATCCAGCTACAACTCGCAGCAATCTCGGGCGAGCGGGTACAGCAGTGCACACTCGGCATCGTCCGGGGGCTTCACCACGGAGCACTTCTCCAGTGCGACCAGTCTAACGGATCTACCGGAGAAGGAACAGATGAAGGATGCGTGGAGGGGGACAGGAACCAATGAAAGGAGAAGAGTAAGTTCACCTCTACTTGCGCCATCTATATATCAAACAATGCCTAATCGGTGCCTGTTGGTCTCCCATGATCCCCTTATTGAGAGCTGATTTCATGAGATAACCACCTGTCAGTGACCTTGCAGGGAGGTCTAATCCCCTGGCTAAACTAGTGCAGACGGGCTTTAAGTCACTGTTTAACAATAACTGTTGCCTGGGAGACACGCCCACACCAGGTCAAATGGCCATGAATATTCATACTCACACCAGTAGGGGCAGGGCATAATTTTCTTCAGATTATATTACAATATTTTACAGTGTGTCTTTACTTAAATCATTACATGAAATTGCAAATTATTCTGTGGTTTTTAAGCTGCATGTAGTTGCCTTTGTGCTTACGTGCATATGGTATTCTAGAGGAAGAATATAACTCATTTACATTTAATAAATAGATTGATTAGATAATTAGCACAACAATTGCCATTTTACGAGTAGCTATCGATGATACTTGAATTATTATCATTGCTTGGCCTCTACTCAAAGTAATATCCTTTCTGTTCTGTCCAGAGACATGCAAATGCAATATAATCTTGAAGATTAGACAAAGTACATCTTTGCATTGAAATAAATGTGTGTTTTAATATCAATCATATTAGAAATAATATTTTGTTGCCTCTAATCAAAACAATAATTATGTAATATCGGATGGCTTTGAGTGTGATACAAGAATACATTGCTCGAGCTATGACCATATTGGATGAGTCAAAGACGAGTCTAATATTGTCTCAGTGAGAGCAATATATTCTTGTATCACACAAAAACAAAGCCATACAATATATTTATTATTATCTATATTATTCTGACTAGCGAAATAACAAAATTTGACTTACCTGTGTAAATATGGCTTTCTTTTTGTGTGATATGGATGATATCGATATCAATAGTTGAAGTTCCTGGATGACTGAGCAATATAAAAACAATATTGGTCGGCCATCCGGTTACTGCGCTAAAGATATTGAATACACTGATTTATTGTACCACTTGGAAGCCTTATATAGATAATAATGTTCTAAATTGATTTGACCTTTGTTTTTCTCCAGAAACATGCAGAAGCAGAAGAATCCCAGCGGAGATTAGATAACACGAGAGTAGATGCAGATGAAGTTATCCAGGGCATCATCAACCAACAGGACTTTCAGGCAGATGAGATGTCAGGTGGTGAGTCTATTCGTTAATTTTGTTGGATTTATAATTTAGAGAAAATTTTATAAAGGAGATTTTAAGTTAGAAATGTTTCAGTACTTATCAAAGGTTCAGTCAATTTTCTTTTAATTATATAGCATTGATACTCTGGCATACTTGTTCCTTATGAATACTGTGTACAGAAGTAAGTTATTCTAAGTCTAGATAATAGGTGTTTGAAATGTACTTGCTTAAATATTTACAATCTTACATAGTAGTAATTTTGAAATTTAAATGAAAAAATTGTAGCAACTATTAGATTTAAATATTTTGCTCAGTACGTATGGGCGAGAAATGAGAGGTGAAAAGCTTTGATATCGATCACTTCTCAAACATGTCCATCAGTACACATCAGGGCCCTGTCTTATAAGGAGTTGATATTAATCGCAACTATGTACAAAGGAGATAGGGGACTGCAAACTTGCAATTGATTTGGATCAATCGCAACTCTTCACAGTCAGGGCCCAGATTTCAAATAAGCTGCATTTTTGGCATTATGTTTTTACAAAGAAAAAATGGAATTTAATCTTCATTTTCCAGTATGCTGCCTGCGATCTTTTATAAACAGCCAAGAGAATAATGTTTGTTTAATTTGTTTATTTGCTTCTGCAGAAGAGGGACTGCAGTTGTACATTGCAAGAGATGGTTCAACAGCACTAGGGAGTCAACAATTAAAAAATAGGTAAGTGAATACTAGACTTATAAGGAACTTGTAACAAATGCTGCATCAATTTCAAATGATGTGTGCTTTATTGTATAACACAGTTGTCATTTATACAAAAAATTGATACAATAAGATTTAGGGATTACAAAGTTATCCACAGATAACCTCAATTTCAATTTCAATTTCAATTTATTTGCTCATAAAAATCCAGAAAACACATGCAAACATTCATAAATCAACATGATACAAAGGGTAAAATTCACAAGAAAAATTAATAACAAAGTATACATTTGGATTAAGTATGAGAGGGACAGCAAGAAAGGAACAACCTTAGGATAATTATTTACACACTTCAGCCCTTTTAGGATGAAAGAGTTAGAATTCAGAGCTTTAAAAACTTAATCATTATATTCGCTTTATTGACGAAAAGCTGACCATATGAATGACAGTGGTGAATCTTATGACTACTGCATACAGTATATGTTGATTACATGAATAACACACGATGATGAAAATTTCTCTCTCTTTTTCTTTTCCTCTTTCTATGGTCAGGATGTCAGCAGGTACCTTTGAACCGGTAGTGATAGACCAGAGATAATACTGCCTTCTGATTGGTGCATGGACACCTATACTCTGCTGCGATTGGCCCTTTCAAACGTGGACATCTACTAGCGAGAGGCGGAACTATCCATCATCTTTCTCTGTGTAGCTACGTCTGTCTCTCGCCCTGGTGGATCTTTGCAATCTTCGACAGTATTGTTCTTCGTAAGGATTGGCTCCTTTGAGTGGGCGGAGGCAATATAATCTCTACCGCCACGTCAAATTGGCGAACTATCATGGAATATGGCATTTTTAACAAGTTGGATCATTCAATGAAGTAATGAATGAGATAGGACTGCGATTACTAGATTTGATTCCAGATTAGTTGTTGAACGTCGAGTGCAAGGAGATTGGAGGGGCAAGGAGATTAGGAAGAGCACACACTGCTTTCATGACGTACTGTGTAAGACCCTTTTGGTATTCTAATCATTGTTTATTTAGATACCAATGTCCTGTCGTGATAGCGAAGGAATAGTTCATCTGCAAGTCAGCAATTGGTGATGCCTGAATGCCAAGCTTTTACTCTATCAGCAACGAAAAAATTCAGTGAATAACATAGAATTTGGATGATACTTGATGGGATCATCCAGGCTTTCGCCTTATCTTTGTGTACAAACATTTCAGATTAGTGTCAATGAATGCAGAGCTGATTGACAACAGTAGAACGTTCATTCACAATCGTTTACTGCAATTTAAGCTGCCATTACAAGCAGTGCAACCAAATTTAGTAAGAAATGAGCTGTTGGAATATCCTTGTTTTGTTGCAAAACTTGTGCTAGTCCATGTCACTGTTACACATACCTTTAAACAAAAAAGAGGTTATTGGTTCAATCATACATGACACGATTGTTAGATCAATAACATGGCTATATCTTAAGTTTCCAGAAACCCTAAGTAAATTTATCAGAATCAATTTTTAAGGGGCAACATTAAAGCATGTGGATCTCTATACAGTAAGCAGAAATTCTGTGCACAGTAAAGACAATATCTGAATCTGTGTACATAATTAAAATGAAACTTAGGTATGAAAGATATGGAATGCTAGTCTAAAGACTTTAATTACTTTGAATCTTGGGCGGTTCTGTGCAACGGTGTCCCGTACGACACATGGCATTTATCCAATAATTTCATCCATGAATGATAAATCTTGTGATATGACTTTGACATACCGGTAATGGTAATGATACAAGAAAGTAGCATTGTTCAATGGTCGTATCAAGACATTCTTAATTTTGGGATGAAATATGTGTGAAAAAGACATGTGTTATATGGGACACATATCCTCCTCCTTGTGACTTAGGGCGTGTTCATGCTTCACTTTTTCTGGCCAGAATCAGGCATCTGTTACGCGTTTAGTTTAAAACACGGTTGCGTCCATGCTTACTTTTGTAGAATCACCGAAAAAAGGCGATCATGATCGCCGAACGTAAACTCACAAAAAGATGCGTTTACAATTTGTAAACACGTTTAAATGGGGTCAACGCACTGACCTCTAGTGGGTCTACGTAGCATGCAAGTGAAGGTTTGCGAATCCAGCTGGAAGACCAATTAAGGCCACACAAGGAGAATTGCCTGGATGAGCCAGAGAAGTAATCATAAACAGTACACCGTGGAACTGCGATCACGATGAGCGTTTACGATGAGCGTTTCAGATCGCTCATTCTACCTTCAAAATCAAGCATGAACGCGCCCTTATAAACTTGCATATCATCCGTTGAGAGCCAGAAGGGCGTTAATCCATATATCTTTAAACAGAGTTAACAGCCTTCTGGCTTTTAACCAACATTATTACAAGAAGTCTGGTTGTAGAGGTACTTATACATGCTATCATTTGTTATTACAAGTATTCAGTCGTATGCTATTTCTATGAGGATCGCTGTACTTAAAAAAATCCTCTGTTTATTCTACCGGTAATCCAACTAATCTAGCTTCTTTCCTTCAACTCAGAATTTATCCCTACGCAGGATCCAATTGAAGCTTTGGATAATCCCCAATATCCATTGTAATCTTGTTTTTCTAACAGTAATCACATGATACAAAAACAAGTAGTCAAATCAGAAAACAAAATTATTTGCATCTTTGAAAGACGTCAGTTTGGGAGCATGTAAACAGAGTTGAGTGCACATAAAGGAATTAAACCCATGCAAAGCAATGCAATTTTAAGCGCTTCATTACATTACATTTCTACTTACCTTTTTAAATATTCTGTTTTAAAGCTTTGAGCTCACCGTTTGGGGTTCTTTTGAAAATTACATTTGCTTGCAGTTTCAACATTTCTGTTTTGTTTCCATGCATTGCGTTTCAAAGTAACAGCCTTTATATTCTTTTTGACATTGGATTTATATCATATGATTTAGAACTACATGTAGTGCACACCTGGGCTCTGTCCTAAACAGTTGCAATTGATTCAATCATAACTCTGGACTAAAGAGGTAAAGAGTTTGGAAGTTTGCGACTGATTAGAGGATTTGCATTTTTTTTTTTTTTTTTTTTTTGGGGGGGGGGGGGGGGGTTGCAATCAATCTGGATCAATTACCGATATTTAATATTATATAATTACTGATATGCTTGTAGTCAATGCAGGAGAGGGATTAGTTTCTGAAATTTCTGTTTCTACGATAAGCTTGAAACACAAGCAAATACAATCTTTCAGTTGCCAGATTTTGGATTCCAAAGCTGCACGATATGTGGTATAAATGCTTCCATTTTTGTATTTAATTTTTTTCAATTGCAATTTCACTCTTTTGTTGTTTAATGTCCATTTTGATATTTCTTTCTTTTTTGTAAGAATTTTTTTTTGCTGTGAATTATGTATGCTTGATTAGAAACAAAATACATATAGTTTGAAGAAGTCTGGAAAAAAAAAGAGTAGAACTTTTGGCATATGTTCTGTGTTATTTGATTTTTAAAAAAATAGTTCTGGCATAGGAAAGCATCTTCTTTATGTTAATATGAATAGTGTACATGAACATGCTGATTACAATCTCATTCAAAGAGATAGTTGAAAACAATAGAACAAATCATATTTGCTAGTATTACATTATGTTATCTCTTTTATAGCTTGATGCAGGTACATGTTCAGATATAAACCCTCTAAAAAAGTTGTGTAGTTCAAGTTGAGCGTTTATTCCTCTTTTGTTATTGTATTATTATACTTGATGTTGGTTTCATTGGAAAGCCTTTTTAATCCCCTTTACAATAATGCCCCATTTGTAATGATTATTCTTTAATCATGGAATGTGCAGGGCACTGAATACGAGGCAAAGTTAAAAGTAAAATGTTGCAAAATACATGAAGAATTCCCTTATAACAATTGCAATGTATTTCACATCATTATTGACTTGGGGGCCAATATCCAGGTGTTCTTCACATACCATGATATCATACTTGTGATCATTACAAATGGGGCATCATTGTGAAGGGGAATAAACAGAGTTTCTAATGATACCAACATCAAGTATTGAAATACTAAACAAGAAAGATATATATGCTCAAACTTAAATTGCTGGACTTTTCTTTGAGGGGTTTAATTCAAGTATCAAGACATTAATGTTTCTGCTGGCAGGGACGTGATAATAATATTTGTTTATTTTGTATGTAGTAAAAATTAGATACAAGTATAAATGTTCTATCCATAATCCAGGATTTTCTATGGGAGTGACCTTTGGGCATCCATTATTTGTGGGTATAACATAGATTATTGA
This sequence comes from Strongylocentrotus droebachiensis, assembly GCA_035222895.1. NCBI lineage: Eukaryota > Metazoa > Echinodermata > Echinoidea > Camarodonta > Strongylocentrotidae > Strongylocentrotus > Strongylocentrotus droebachiensis. The sequence goes on along the minus strand of JAVYIG010015608.1, from coordinate 20,962 downwards.
AATGTTATGACATGAAAAGATGTGTACAGAACGTAAACTAAGTGATGAAAATCATAATTTTAATGCATAAAAGTAGACCCTTAACATTAGGATATAGCACTGGTCAATAACTTAACTCCCACTATTTGGCTCAATATTACTATAACTGTTGATAAGATTTATCAAATAAATACTAATAATTCATGCTTAAAATTAACAATATTGCTTTATGCGTTCCAGATGTGTCTTTCCGCTACTTTACTTCACTCAGCTACACTGTACATAAGGCAGGCTTGTTATCGTCTGTTTACTATCTTTAAACTTCAAACCGATGCTACCACCTTTATTAGAACATGTATAATAAATCATTATCAGTTAAATCACTGCCCAGAATGTAGAGGTTGCCCTTTTAAAACAGAGCAAACCAAAGACCAATATTCATATCATGAATTTTTGTTAAAATGAATTTGCTATTGCTTTCATGTAAAGGGCGAGTACTAAATCCTGTATTTCTTATTTTTCGTATTGGTTTCCATTGTGTGATGTACATTTGTACATGTTGTTTTAATATGTACCTTTCCTAATTCCTATGATAGGTTATTATGATATATTTCTGCCAGTTCAATCAAACATGCATTTAAAAGTCATGCCATAGCACTAACATGTGATATCAAATATATTTTAAGGTGTATACAAAAAATGTATTTTTCAAATTCATTTCCCCCCTTTTATAAAGTAGCACATGTATACTCTGATATTGTTCAAAGCTCCATTTATAAGTGATAAACTTTACGTTCCAACATATTTAGAGTTGTTGACTACTGAATTGTGATATATTCCTTGTAGTTTTGATACAAGAATCATACAGTTCCAGTAGAAAATGTGGTAATATAGATTATAGAAGGAGAAGTATATTTCAAAGTGATGTATTCTGATATACATTGGATTCTTACCCGATCTTGAATCAAAACGAGCTGTGTCTTACAACAGATGTACCTCATGCTTTTGAGTAAATTTAATCAGGGATTTTTTTTCTCCCCTTTTTAATACAATATTCAAAGGGGATCTTTGTGACCAATGGACAACTTGCATATTTCAAATTAGATTCTGTAATGCATTTGCAGTTATTAAAATGATGATAATTGGAACTTGATGGAATAATAAGGTAGAAAAAGACATTTCTAAAAAAGAACCAAAAAAAACTTAATAAAAAAAAAATTCATTAGGAATTGATTGATACCTTGGACAGAAAGAAAAAAAAGATGAAACTTATTTTTATTTAGAGATTAATTTTTTTTGTACCATAAGATATCTAATAATGCTCGTGTAAATTTTGTATGAAAACACAAAAATATAGTTTTATTTATTGATCTGTATAGATTGACTATTGAAATGTATAGTTGTCTCGTGTGTCTAATCACATAATTGAATTGTATAGATGTAAGAAGACAATTTTGTATGAAAAATGAATTGCACAGTGTTTGTATTCTACGAATCAGGTTTAGACTGTTATATATTTTTCCCCCTGTTTCGTCTCTTGAAAAAAAAAATCTTCTATGTATCTTTCCTTTGTCTGAGCAGATGTCAGTCTCAAATTAAACTTAACAAATCAGTCAAGAAATGTGTGAGAAATGTCATTATTGTGTTTTCCGGTTATCGAATATAAAGTTGGCAAGGGATCTTTCAGGGATTCTGCCATCTTCCTCAAGGTAAGATGTCTGAGTTATTCAAGGCCATCTAATTTTATAAATGAGATGCAAAGTGTAGATACAGTTTTGATAGTTGGTCGAAAGTGAAGTAGTGTTTAACTCTTAGAGGCGTGGCAAACCAGTGGCAGATCCAGCCCCACCCCACCTATACAGCCAAATCAAATCTTCCATACTTTCATAACACATTGAATTTAGTCACATCTCTTCTTTACTTGACATTACACATATAATTTATTTTGGCCTTCTCCCCACCTTCCCCACCCCTTCTTGAATTCATCATTCTCAATTTTTCTACTGCAAAAACCAGGAAATGTTGTAAATTGTTAAGACAGCCATTATTGAGGCAACACACTTTTTGCAAATTGAATAGAGAACTCCATGTTGTCATATTTTGCAGCATGGAACTTCGGTGAAGCTTGACAGCACATGCAAGTTTCTGGCTTTGCAATCCCATGTCATCTGTGTGGAGGCAGAAGGGCATTAACTCATTGTACACAGAGTTAAGACCCTTCTAGCTTCAAACAGAGAATATATTCTCTGTAGCACTCTCACACAGGCATGCATCTGTATCTGGTATTTTAGGAAACATGTATATATTCCATAATCTATTATTCTTTCTTACAGATCCATGTACATGGGTCTCTTCCATATTAAGGTCATAATCTCTCTTTCTCGTAAATGTATGCATTTGAATAAAGTCAACAATCTCTCTCTCTGTCTCTCTCTTTCTCTCTCACTCTCTTTGTTTCTCTTTCCCTGTCTCTTTCTCTTTTACAAACTCATCACACTCTGTAGATGTATCTATATTGTATATCTACATCCCTGTGTCTATCAGTGCCAACAAATACACATATACGCCTTCACACATCTCTTGCCATTGGCCTACTTGTAGCACTAGAATCTTCCCAGTTAGTCTGTGCCAATTCTAGTCTCCCTTTCTCTGTCTCTCTCAACCCCCCTCTCCCATCTCTGTCTGTCAATCTCTTTTTCTCTCGACTCTCTCTCTTTCAATATCTCTCTCTCTCTCTCTAACACACAGTAATGCCACAAAAAGAAACCCGAAAACAATAATGTTGGTTTTACATTTTTATATAGTTTTACATTTTTATATATTTTTTTGACATTTTCATTTTGAATTTTTTTCAACATTTTCATTTTGTATTATTTTTTTTACATTTTGGTTTATAATTTTTATGGGTTTTCATATTTTTTTGAATATATAATATAGATAATTTGATAGTATAGCCATTCATGATATAGAATAGGAATAGTCTTTTTTGTTTTTGTCAGATATGAAGAAATATACTTCTGTGCTCACACTACTTGAAGAGTGCTTTCAATATAATAAACATAATATTCATATTCATAATGAATCTTTCAACTAATTCATGCTGAGGATAATGGTATTGATTATCCAGTAGTAATTTTTGAATTGTTTAGAGATAGGTTGTTGATGGTTGCTATTGATCCAAGGTTTTTAGGGCATTTTTGTTGTTGCAAATATCTGACAATTGACAGTAGACACATGATATGAAACAACTGCACCACAAACTGTAATTGTGCAGCTCAACTTTTTCAGTAATATTTTTGTTTTGTTATATTTCTATGATGAAATTCATAGTACGAGGGTCTATAGTATAGACCAATAAACCAGTAGTACTGTAGTACTTTGAATAACAAGGCACGGCTTATAAGCTGTTACTGAAAGAGAAAGAGATGGCACCAGTTATCCCTAGGACTTGATCTGCAGTCACTAGTTGTAGGTCTCAAGTCTTTAGAACTAGTTGTTCAGTTCTAAGACCAGTTTCTTGGGACTAGTTGGTCTGTCCTAAGAGCATGCATACCTGCATGTGACTTTGCTGTTGGGGTGCAGTGCATAGTCCTACAATAGACTTGATGTTCAGTCACAAAACATTGGTTTTCAGAACAAGATGTTATGTTCTTGGACCAAAGTTAAGTTCTTGGACCAGGTGATCAGTCTCAAGAGTATGCAGCATAGTAAGTGACTCACTACAAAGCACTGATGGTGGAGTGCAGAAAGTCTGCTTGCTTGGACTTGATGTTCAGTCACAAAACATTGGTTTTCAGAACAAGATGTTATGTTCTTGGACCAGAGTTCAGTTCTTGGACTAGGTGGTCAGTCTCAAGAGTGTGCAGCATAGTAAGTGACTTGCTACAGGGCACTGATGTTGGTTGTGCAGGACAGTCCTCTATGACTTGATAGTCAGTCAATAGATGTGTCCCCCTAATCCTCAGAACAAGATGTTATGTTCCGAGACAAAAGTTTCTTGGACTAGGTGGTAGGTCATAAGAAATCTGTATGTGACATGCTGTAAGGCACCGATGTTGGGGTGCATTGCAAAGGCTTCTAGGACTTGATGTTCAGTCACTAGGTGTATCCCCCTAATCCTCAGAACAAGATGTTATGTTCCGAGACAAGGGTTTCTTGGAATAGGTGGTAAGTCTGAAAATATATGTATGTGACATGCTGTATAAGGCACCGATGTTGGGGTGCAGTGCAAAGTCTTCTAGGACCTGATGTTCAGTCACTAGGTGTGTCCCCCTAATCCTCAGAACAAGATATTAAGTCCTGAGACCAGAGTTTCTTTCTTGGACTAGGTGATCAGTCTCAAGACCACATCTGTATGTGACATGCTGTAAGGCACCGATGTTGGGATGCAGTGCAAAGTCTTCTAGGACTTGATGGTCAGTCAATAGATGTGTCTCACTATACCTCCGAACGATATTATGTTCTGAGACAAGAGTTTCTTGGACTAGGTGGTAAGTCACAAGATATCTGTTTATGACATGCTGTAAGGCACTGATGTTGGGGTGCAGTGCAAAGTCTTCTAGGACTTGGTGTTCAGTCACTAGGTGTGTCCCCCTAATCTTCAGAACAAGATGTTATGTCCCGAGAAAAGAGTTTCTTGGACTAGGTGGCAAGTCTCAAGACCACATCTGTATGTGACATGCTGTGAGGCACTGGTGTTGGTAGCGCAGCAGGGTAGAGTCCTCTAGGACTTGTTCTTAGTTGACTTATTTATCTCACTGATATTCAGAACAAGGTAGTAAGTTCTGAAACCAGAGGGTCTTTGGTTACGTATTCACTTTAAGACTAAATTTGTTGTAACTTCTTTGACTAGGTATCTAATCTTGAGTTCTAGATTTGAATTAGTCTTGGTGGAACGCTGCTCAGTACTGACTGTTAAAGGGAATGGCAAGGTCTAAGGCATTCCAGGATAATCTGTTGCTCTCGACCGACTAGGTGTTCAGTCGAAAGAGCTACTCGCAGCTCAACACTGACAGCACAGAGATGGTAAAGGCAGCGCAAGCTCACTGATGGCAAAGGAGACGCTGGCCAACCTAAGACCCAATATTCAGGATCATGGACATGATGTTTGTCCCAAGAACCAAAGGTCAAGATTGCAAATGGATGCAGTTAGCATTAATGGATGCGACTGCTTGAATGATGAGGATTTTTAAAGAAATATTAGTGTGCTGCAAAATATTTTACCATTTGTTAGCACCGGTAAATATATCGAGTTAGTGCTGCTAGTCGCAAGCTAGTGGGAGTTCCTACTGAATTTATTTAAAAAAAGATAACTACCCCCCCCCCCCCCCCAAAAAAAAAAAAAAAAAAAAAAAACGGGGGCGAAAGCATTAAAACTTGATTGGTTCATTGTAAGAAAAATGCCCTGATATCATACTGGTTCATGAATGCAAAATGACAGCTACAAGGGTCATAGAACACTGTCCAGTCTAACTACATAGCTTCAGTTTACTATCACACGTTAACCACCCTCCTAACTATCATCTGCCAGCTTGTACGTTAGACTAGACCATATGTTCCAGAGCCCCACCCTAGAACCTAGAAAGTTCCAGATGTTATTGCTTTACCCTATCCCTTATAGCTGTCACTGACCCCCCCCCCCCCCCCCCCTCTCCCCATGAGTGTTGTTACCCTTTCCCCTAAACTACCAGACTGTTTAGTTATTGGTAGAATTTGCAGGACTGCCAGTGTTCCTGTTTCTTAGATTGCTTGTGAATCCCCCCCCCCCTTACACAATTTGTTTTCCTTTCTCCCATTAAGTATCAGGCTCTTTTGTTATTGATTTAAATTGCAGGACTGACTGTGTTTTTCCAAATATTTGTGACCCCCCCCCCCCACCCAACTTTTGTTACCCTAGTTAAGATTTTAATATGAAGTTCACAGAAGTATCAGAAATTACATGGCAAGTTGATGTTAACAAACAGTCTTGCAACTATAAGAGGAGCAGGCCATGATTGCTTTAGTCTAAGAACTGTGCTCCAATTACTTTCAAACAAAAGCCATCTTTCTGAAATACCTTTTCCAAAGCACAGAACATTAGACGAAACAGGATGAACTATAGGCCCACCTTATACAGATCTTAAGATAAGCTCCCTCCTAATAGAGGCTTTGCTCCTCAAATTGGCAATATTAAGTATTGCTGGTTATTATTTCAGATCTCTTTGTATAGCCTGGATTTACTAAGCAGCTATAAGGGTCATGGGAAATATGTCCGGTCCAATAACATTGCTTCAGTTTACTATCCCACGAATACAGGCCCCCTAACTTTCCTCTGCTAGCTTGTACTTTAGACCACACATATGTCCCAGAGCCCCGCCCTAGAAAGTTCCAGATGTTATTTCTTAACCCTTTCCCTCATAGCTGCCGCTTTCAAGTAATTGTTTAAATTCATTAAGACACTCCTTCCCCCTCCCCAGAAAAGAAAAAAAAAACATTTAGTTCACAGCAGACTTTCCTTTGATGTTATTGCCTACAAGCCAGACATTAGCTCTATCCTATCTTTAACAACTGCAAGTGTCAACTTGAAGTTAATAATAATATTCTGTTGAAGTTGACTTAATTGCCACTGAAATTGGCAATCTAAGGTACTGTTCTGTTTTTGTTTAGGTAATATAAATATTGCACAATTTTTCTAAAGCCTCTTAGAGTTATTTTGCAGCTACAAAGGTCATGGAATCAAATATCCAGTCTCACTACATATGCTTCAATTTACTATCCAACTGAAACCAGCCTCCTGAATATCCTTGCTAGCTTGTAATTTAGACTGAACATTTTTTCCAGAGCCCCACCCTAAAATCCAGATGTTCTTTGCTTAACCCTTTCCCTCATAGCTGCAAGTTGGTAGTAACTTCTTATATAGCTAGGTGAGATTTAAGAATGGTGGAAGAAAGTTCAACAGGAAGATAATAATTCTAAATTTTCAAGTATTAAATAATGATGCGCTTGATTGCTATCATAAGAGAAATCACTATATACTATACAGAACCGCATTTTGTTGTGATTTATTTTTTCTTCATCAATGATGTGATGTTGTAGTAAGACATTTTTCAAAATACTCAATTAGAAATGTTTCCTACCAAAATGCAATTTTTTGATTTTCAGGCTTTTAACTACAATTTTCCTAGACCAGCTATTGCATAATTCATTACCGCAAAGTTTTTTTTGTTTGCTCTTCGCTTTCTTTTGGCATCAACATGCTTCTCTTCTTTTTTCTTCTCTTTTTCTATTTTTATATAAATATATCTGGTAAAAAATAGCTTAAAGTGTTGTTAAAATTATGATATTCTTTGGGGTAAATTTCTGAGTAGTGAAAAGACTTTCTCAATGAAGTGAAGTATTGTGCCTGTAATACAACTGAATCTAAGTTGTGCTCCTTTACGTTTTTCACATGGTAAAGAGACTTTCTCAGTGGAATTAGATGCCTCTAAAATTCAACTCAAGATTCTCTGCCACATGTTTCTTGATCAATAAAGAGACCCTCTCAGTGCAATGTAGTCATATATGCAATACTACTTAATTTAAGTTGTTCTATTAGATGTTTCTTGAATTTTAAAGAGATTTTCTCAGTGGATTGAAGTTACTCACCTATAATACTATTAATATCAGGATGTCCTATACTTGCGGTTTGTGGGTTAAAGAGACTTTTTTTTGCAGTAGATTGAATTTACGTGCCTCTAATACTCCAGTACATGTACTAAAACAAAATTGCCCTTTCATTTGTTCCTTAAAAGGTAAAGAGGCTTTCTCAATGTACTAAAGCTTAATTATAATACCTTGTACAACCCAAGATGTCTTACTAGATGTTTCTCAAGCATTTATGTGACATTCTCGGTGAAATGGAGCTACTTGCCTCTAATACTAGTTACTAAATCAAAGATGTCCTATTTGATGAACCTTGAGAGGAAAAGAGACTTTCTCAGTGGACAACTTTTTTTTTTTTTGCATTATATCCTTTAAAAGAAATGGAACAAAAAATAAATCTTAAAGTTACAGTTGTTTTTTGGTTAAGATAGCATAAAAGTTCAATTAGTTGCTATTCTCTAATAAAATAAACAAAAAAGGATTTTCCACAAAAACCTGCTCATATTAGTCTTCCTAAGCTATTTTTTAAAGTGCTGGGTATTCTGGTAAGGTTGTGATACTTAGGTCCATTGTGATACTTTGTGAACCTTGAGTGGTAAAGAGACTTTTTCAGTGGCCACCTTTTATTTTCTTTGTATGGTATCCTTTAAACCTAGAAGTTACAGTTGCTTAGAATTTTTTTGTTGATTTTTGTTGTTGATTTTTTTAAAGATTGCATTAAGTTTTATTGGTTGCTGTTCTCTAATAATTATTGTTTAAAAGTTCTACCATACTGTTTTTAAAATGGAATGTGACAAATTAAAGCAAGACATACCCCTCTCCTCTACCTGATTTTGGTTTCAGGCAGCAACTATGAGAGGCGCAAGACAAAACAATCTCATTTGAGTTCTGTGCATCTAACACACAGAACATCAAAAGAGACATTTGCCTTACAGACCCACCCTATCAATCCAGATCTTAAAAGCATAACCCCTTCCCTCATAGTTGCTGAGTAGAACTGTAAATATTTTGTATTAGTTGCAGTGTTAAGTCAGCCATACATATTCCAATCTAGTTTTTATTTGGGGATTTGGGAACTATCTTCAGGAGCTCCTTCCCTCTCTCTGAAACATATAGTTCTTGCCCCAACCAGTTTCTTTCTATCTTCAAAACATGCCAGAAAACATTTTCCAGATATTTTCAGATATTTATCTAGATCTTAATAGCTAACCCCTTCCCCCATGGTTGTATTGTTGCTAGTCTGTTCCATTATTGATCTATTTTTTGTTTATTACTTGCAGTGTTAAGCTAGCCATACGATCATGTTCCAACCTAAATGATTTAAACATCCAGAAGCTAATGCTTCAAGACTTTGTCTTTGTATTAATTCAAACATATTTCTGGTTTAAAGCCATGTCTGTCCAGTATTGATTTAATTAAGAAAACACTCAATTGCAATGGATTTTTTTCCTTACTAATATGTTTTTGTCTTGATGGCAAACTCCATCACTTGTTGCCCTTTCTTTAGAAAATAAATCATATGAAGCAGGCAGTGAGTTTGTTTTATAGGATTTATCATACAAAATACATTTCAATGCAATTAGGTTTTAGACCTTTTCTCTTGTAGTTGTTTGTAGCAAAAGGCAACTATAAGATATTATATAAGACCTATCTAGCTTGAATTATGTGCTTCTAATACTATCTTGCTAATGCTCTTGACATGAACAGAAAATCAAACTAAGCGTCTTACAAACCCACCCTATCCAGATTTGATTAGCTTACCCTTCCTTCATTGTTGCTTAGTTATATTTAAAAAAAAATAGAATTGCAGTGTTAACTTAGCCATATATGTTCCTACCTCAACTACTATTCTTTAACTTTAATCTCACTTTCTTTACTCTGCCCTATTTGATTTTTGTACTTTATTATTAAAGTAATAATAATAGTACAAACAAACAATACTTATTGCTTCCTGTGTTTTTGCTGTTAACATATTCAATTTTTCTTTGGTTAGAGATAACTTTTGCTTGCTTGTTTGCTTGGTGATACTTATTACTTCTTGTGTTTTTACTGTTGTTACATATTCAATTTTGCTTTGGTTAGAAATAACTTTTGCTTGCTTGTTTGCTTGGTGATACTTATTACTCTTTTATTACAATAACAAATACAACAATATTCATTGCCTCTTGTGTTTTTACTGGTGTTACATATTCAATTGTTCTTTTGTTAGAGATAACTTTTGCTTGCTTGTTTGCTTGGTGATACTTATTTCTCCTTTGTCATAATAATAAAAATAACAATAATAATAACAACAATATTCATTGCTTCTTGTGTTTTTACTGTTGTTACATATTCAATTTTGCTTTTGTTTGTGATAACTTTTACTTGCTTGCTTGTTTGCTTGGTTATACTTATTACTTTTTTTGTTATAGCAAAGATACTGATATCGCAACTCCAATTCCGTTTCGGTTACTGGTAACTTTTGTTTTTGCTTCGTTGTTAGAAGTGAAAATACATTTAGGTTATTATTATACACATGCAAATTTAGTTCCTTTCAGTTGCCTTCAAAATATTCCTATCTTCAACATTTTTTTTTTTTCATTTGCAGTCATATTTTGTTGTTCTGTAGTTAGTTGTCTTGCCCCTATAAATCCTTCCTTGTGTATTCAATAACTTTGTACATTAATTGCCAAGTTAACACTGCATTCAGAAATATGAGTAGATAGAGTACAATTACATGTTTGATAACCAACATTGCACCAGTGTTAATGCTACTTCATTCTTAGTCTTTAATTTGTTTCTACTTCTATTTGCCCTACACTATTTCTACATTGTGTTTTTGCTAGGAATTTTACTTTTCATCAAAATATCTCTTAATCTAAAATATCCATTCTCATCATTTCCCAACCCACATTTAATTTGATAAAATCTTGTGTATTTTACCACACGCCCTTACTCTTAATTCCTTATGTAAGTTTTTTATATATTAATTAATGGCTTACTTAACATTGCATTCAGTAATACATATAGCTCAGTACACAAATAGTATGATTACACATCTAATTTTTAATATTGGATATAAATTAATAAAATCTAATAACTACCTCTATGACTCTCTTTTGGAATGATGCAATTGCATAACTTTTCTCTTTTCTAATATATGTGCTGCTACCTTTGTGAGATTCCTGTAATTATTTTGTTTACTCTTGCTTTCTACTTTGAATTTTACTGCTCCCCTAGCTTTAATCAATCAAGGATTGATTTGTACACCCCCCCCCCCCCAATTAAATCTTGCTTCCAAATTTAGTCACGTTTCATTGTCCTGTTCAAATTTCTATTAGCTTCTCTGTAACATTTCCCTATGGAACACAAATTCCATATTTGTAGATTGCATATTTCAGTAAAATAATGGTCAACTTAACACTGCATTAATTTACAAGATACCTAATATGATTATATGCCAAACATCTAATATTGCACATGAGCTTATTTCTTTGACTGATTTTTTTTTTTTTTTTACTGTAGTCATTAAATCTTTACTTTTTATGTTATTTATAGTTACTTTTTGTTGTTCTGTAGTTACTTCAACCCGATTTACCATTTGAATATTGCACAATTTATTTAAACTGATGACTATTATAATGCTGTATTCCCTTCTAGAACATTGAACCTCTAAAGCATTTCATAAATTTGGAAAGTTATGGAAATAAAGTTCATGTTCCCATAATCTACAAATGTATATGATAGATTACCATCTAATTAAATTCAAATGCAAATTCAGAGTACATGTAGAAATGCAAACTTATTCTACATAAATATGAATGGCTCATTGAGCTTCATTTGGAGTATTAATCATATATTGGTGTTCTTCCACTTCTGGTGGTTTGAACCTTATATGAAATTCAATATTAAACATTGCTACATTGCACTATTTCTGCCAACAAGATTTTGCTGGTAGTTTTGGCATGCCAGAAGTTTGGCAAAATTAGTTTTTTTTCTTCATATTTTTGATGTGTGTAATACATTAAATTACCAACATCATTTTTTAATTTAAATTAACCGGTACATTCTACTAATGCAGTCTTTCCATTTAAATGAAAGATGTGCCTGTTTTTTTTTTTTTTTTTTTTTTTTTATTGAAGAAGGATTTTTATCATGATATTATATACTGTTTAACTTAACTTTCTTTCTTGACATAAATTATGCTTTGCAAATTTAGCTTCCATTATAACTTTTTTCCCACTGTTTGTTTGAAAAAAATTATTAAAATTATAATCTAATACTTAACAAATGTACTGTTGTCAGTAACGCCCTTTTAAATGATAAAGACATTCATAGCTGCATAGTGCATAGATTGCATATCTGAATATTGTGTACAACTGTTGTTCCACTGAGAAAGCCTCTCAAAACTGATTTTTATTCATCAAATTCAAGTTTGCTTATTTACCTAGCTCTTGAATTCTCCTATACAGTTAATTGGGATATTTACTGCCAGAAATCATGGTACTCTACAATGAAATGGTTTAAAAAAAATATATTTTGGAAACCTTTTCCTATAAGAGAACTTGGTTTTTAGGAAATAAAGAAGCTGGTTTTCTAAATTTTAATTCCCTATCAACAAACTTGCTTATAATTCATTGATAATAAATAATGCATTGAAATATAAGGTACATACTGAAATTTAACGGACCTGTCAATTCCACTGAGAAAGTCTCTTTATTTAAATAATTGAGTTGCCTTTATATTTTTTTTCTTTGTTATCTATTCATTTTCTTACACCTACTAATAATGAATGCATTTACTTTCAAATCTAATATTTGTTTCAACTTTTCTTGCCATAATTGATCTGAAAATATAACAAATTGGTCATCTAAAAGTAATTTACCCAATCTTTCTTTTGGCTTACTATGTTTTAAAAATTGAATATTGTCCTGACTTATATCACACAATCAGTGCATGTATTTGAATTCAGATTCATGTGCTTTCCCTCAAGAGTTTCTTCTAAAGACTAATCATAACAAAACTATGAACCAATTTGAATGTTCTTGAACACCTAATAAATACTGACGTAGAGTTAAATATTGAAAGGCAGTTTTAGATTTTTTTAGATTTTTCTTTTTTTTTTTTTTTTTGGGGGGGGGGGTATTTTTGCGGAACTCAAATGTGAATGAGATGTTCCTAAATGTTAACTTTTACACTTTTCAAAATACTTAGTTAAGGAGCAAAGGTGCTGCTCAGCTGAGTGCACTAACTCTTTATCATTACAATACTTGCATATGATGTATCTTAATCTTCCTTTCAAACTTTATACTCTTCTCAAGCTCAGTTGGTCCCTAACTTTGAATGAAGCCTGTAAAATTGCAAAAAAAATAGACCAATACTAAAATAATGATTTTAGTCAAGTATTTGAGCTGTAAAGGTCTGAATTGTTGGGAGGGTCATATCCTGTCCCATTGCTATTGCACTGAAATATGTTTTCATTAACTAATCATTTTTACACAGCTATATTTATTGCACTTTGTTGTTAAAGATTTAAATTTGCAACTAATTGAATTTTTTTTTCTTCCTGTGAACTTCAAGTAGATCATTGATTATTGGAAAGGTCATACCCTGTCCCATTGCTATTGCACTAAAATATGTTTCCATTAGTTAATCACTTGTACACAGCTACATTTTTTGCACTTTGTTGTTAAGAATCTAAATTTGCAACTAATTGTATATTTTTTCTTCCTGTTGAACCTTCAAATAGAACATTTATTGCACTTTGTTGTTAAGAATCTAAGTTTGCAACTAATTATATATTTTTTCTTCCTGTTGAACTTTAAATAGAACATTTATTGCACTTTGTTGTTAAGAATCTAAATTTGCAACTAATTGGATATTTTTTCTTCCTGTTGAACTTCAAATAGATCATTTATTGCACTTTGTTGTTAAGAATTTAAATTTGCAACTAATTGGATATTTTTTTTCTTCTTCCTGTTCAACTTCAATAGACCATTGATTATTGGAAAGGTCATATCCTGTCCCATTGTTAATGCACTGAAATATGTTTCCATTACTTGATCCTTATTACACAGCTACATTTATTGCACTTTGTTCTTAAAAATCTAAATTTGCAACTAATTGAATATTTTGTAAAACTTTTTAATTTAATATTTTTTTCTTCTAACCTTTAAGCCTACCAGCTAACCTATACTAAGCAGGCCATAGAGACCTTACTAAATTTTAGCAGAATGAGTGGTAAGTTGTTGCTTGGTTCATACTCTCAAACCATCCTGATCTGATTGGTTCGATAAATTGCAAAGTCGCAATCGCAAGGCATACATAGCTGCACACCTATTGACAGGAAAAAACAATTAGTCAATTAGGAATCGGGCAACACCACACCACACCAACCCAATTCCTAACTGACTTGAGATCAAAAGTTGTGCAATGTCCTGCAATTTTGGCTTTTCAATTAATACACCTAGCCAGAGCATCCAAGGAAGATGGTATGCTGACTAATGAGTAACCCCACCCCAAGTGGGTTGATCAGAGTTTGGTTCTTAGTTGCATTGGGAGTGCATGTCTGCACCAACTCTTCTGTAGAAAGTCAGTGAGACTTTGAATACAATTGATGACTGAAGAAATTGCACACAAAGGCACAATGGGGTGTTATTTTCCCTTAAAAAAAAACTTGAATTACTTTTACATATTTGGTTTATTGGGTGAATAGAGCAGTAACTTCAAACCTGTTATTTCTGATACATTCTGTGGAACTTCAACTAACTTCTGCATGACATTAATTAAGTTATGAAATTGTGCACATACAGATAATGGTATATATTTCCCATTGAAAAAAACCCCAATCAAAATGAAATTCTAAATTGGGTCGGAGATTTGTTACTACTTGAGTTTACTAGCTATTTCTTACTTTTTTTGTGAAACTGGTTATTTGTTCCTTATTTCCCCTTTGAAAATCTGCAAATCTAACTTCAAAAGTCCAAGTTATTGGCTTCACTTTGAGTTTGGATTTGCTCATAAATTTCCTCCAGTTTTGACATTTGGTATTCCCAATATTCTACAGAACTTTAAATTAACATTGATACAATTCACAAGTATGCATGTTGCTTATTTCCCCCTAGATAAACTTTATATCATCTTAGCTTTTGGTATCCCAAGGTATTAAAAAAAAAAATTGTATTTAGATTTTCAATGAACCAGTACAACACAAGATTTGGTTGAGTTACTAATATATCTTTTTCTTATTGGAGGCCAGCATGTTGAAACGCCAGTGGTAAATTAGTTTAAATGAATGCCAAGGCTATTGAGAAAAGTGGCAGTCTCTGGGTAATTGAATTCCAAATTTCATCAACAGAAAAAATGAAGTTAAAACTAATGATTTGATAGACTAGTACATTAATAAATGGATTTAAGAAATGGATCTGAGAAATAAAGTTTAACTAAGCTAGGAACTCCCACGGCGCTGCAACTCTTTGCTATGTGCAATTTGGTTTCCTGGATTTGCTGCAGATGTATGACATTGGGCAATGAAGTATGGGAGACCATGTCATTATACAAAAGTCACACTGCTCAGCGGATCGTTGATAGGCATGAATACAGTACATGTAGCTAAGTAAATAGTGGTTGGATGTGCATTACACTAGATTGTCACAATACAGATATTGCCATACAGCAGTTAGTCAGTTGACAATGGAACGCAGTTGCTTGTCACAATACAGACTTGGATGCATGGTTGTTGGACAAACATTGTTTGTCACAATGCGGATGTTATGCAAAGATGGAAGTCACTGGACAATGAAATCCACCAGCTTGTCACAAAACAAATATTGCTGCACACAAGGTAATTTGTAGGACTATGCAATACACCGCAGCTCGTCACAATACAGTTGCATGTACCTACCATGATGCTCCTCTCTCCATCTGCAACAAACTTATAAGCCTTGCCTTGTTTTAAACCTACTTTGAATGCAAAATTGTTTGCAAAATTGTTTGTAAAACACATAAATATATCATTTGGTATAAATTCCTTAAAAACACATATCATAAGTCTTTGTGTCATAATAATAATAATAAAGTTACGTAATTTTTTTAGGGGATATTTCTTCGGAGATGAAAATCTAGTATTCTTGACCCCCTCCAACTGGCCTATCAAAAAAATTGACGTAATTTTTAGGTCGCTCGACGGGGACAAGACATGCAAGAGACTTGTAGTACAGTGGAGGGCTCTCGTCACCATTGACGCTGCCCTCAATGCTGATTGCACTGCCCCATCTGGTGCTGTTTGTGCTGCTGCCATTGTAAGTGCTTATTTCGTCGTAATCGACGTCTGGGCACTCTTGCTGTAAAAGAAAGGATTACACATGTACTTTACACATTCCTGTCATGCAATTATCAATTGTAATATTCTCAATCATTTCGATTTGTTAAAGATAAAGACCAGTTCTGGTCATGCGATTGCATTGTTAAAGGTAAGGTGTGGAATCGATCAGAAAAGATTGATCATCTAGCATATAAGTATTGGTGTGTACTGCAAGGTTCTGGAATCATCAACATGATAAGAAATGTGGCCCATTCTTCGTAAAGGTACAAGCACTGTACACAGAAAGATGTATATGGGACTACTCACACGTGCGCGGCATGTGCGTTTATCTCTCACACACTAATAGATAAACTAATTTACCAAATATATCAATTAGTAGGCGGTTTCTCGGCAAAAAATTTATCATCTTGTATTAGTCAAAACACATTCTTTCACATGATTGGTAATAAGAGCTTCCATTTTCATTTTTTGAGAGGGGGGCATTTCCAAAACTGGTCTTTACCTTTAAATAAATGCCTATGTATAGTACTGGTACTTGGCATATAGGTCAAACAATTATTTGCATAACAGGTCACCTTTTAAATCAGTTTTACATCTTTTTTTTTCCATCTTTGTCTGTCGCTCTGTCAAATCTTTACATCTATGGTACAGGATTTGAAGTTAATTGCACATTTTGTGATGAATAAAGTTACATGTGGTACTGATTGTATTTGGCTATACTGTAGAAAGCCTTTGATGAAAAACACAATAATTTAACATTTGACCCAAGTCTGACACTGATAATAACACACTTCAAATGAAAATATAAAAGTGCTAAAGCCTCGGTCACAAATGTCATTACGAACTGCTACAAATGCCTTACAAACGATTTCAGGCAATGGAAATTCGGGAAGACACTGGAAAGACAGGGAGATTCGTACAAAACTATCATTCGTACAAACCTTTGTGACCGTAGCATTACTGACAGAATCTTCAACCAACATTACACACTCTCAATAGCCTAAAGGGTCTTAATGGTCAATAAACTTGACCATCGCACTTACGCAGCAGCACCGGCTACGGACATCCTCCCTGTGCTGCTTGGCGGCCTCTGCTTTGGCCAGTCGGTTCTCTGTGGTCAAGAGACGGGCGCTCTTAGCCCTCTCAACCTGACGGGCAATGAACTCTGCAGCATCCGTCCTCTTCATGTGATCAGCAGCGGCGACGAACTCCACAGCCTTCTGCTGCTTCTCAAGTTTCTCCCTCTTCTTTTGGAGCCGTGATTCTCTCAACTCCTGGAATACAAAAGTAAGTAAGTATAAATATAATTAAAAATAGAATTCATTACTATTAATATGATGTTTTTTTTTAAATCGTAAAGTGGCTATTTTACAGGATAAAAGGAGTTTTTCTTTTAAGTCTACATATATATGGAATATAAATTTATTTGTGGTACCACGATATTTGCAACATGTGTACTCCACTACATTTCTCAATTAAGAGGTCATGTGTTCATTCACTATTAAAAATAAATACATTTTTGAAAATGAGAACATTTGTGAGACTTAAAACAACTCATCTTTCTGACTGATCTTATTTTGATAAATTTGTTTCAATAAACAAAACTCTTCTTCAGTATCAAATTGATATTTTTGTCTCACATGATGCTAATAAATTTATTGGAGGAATTACCTTTTTTTTGAGGGCAGCCTTCTCCTGCTTGTCCCTGATTTTCTTCGCGAGTTTCTCCTCCTCCTCCCCTACGGCGGAAGGCTTGACCTCCAGCCTCTCAAGGCGGCGAGGTGGCTTAGGAACCCGGAAGCCCTTGGCTGTCTTCGGGCGCTTTGATCGCACTCGCACATTGTCCAGTTCTATATCAAATGCCACGCCGTTTGGTCGGACCTTCTCGACGACCAAGTCTGCAACCAAACCAGTGTCCCGGAACTCCTGGATTATTTCAGTGTTGGTCTTGTTGTCCTGAGAGCTGCTGCACTCGTTGGGCTTAGGCAGCTCTGTGATTGGGACCGTCAGTTTGGCTACCGGAGATAAATACAACATCAAGTAGATATTGAAATAATTCAGTTGGGTCTAGCTGGATTATTTTTAAAGAATATACAGTCATGTGCTAAATAATTAATAAAGGCACTCATGAAACTATTTACCATAAACCAAACTATTCTTAGTTTAAAAAATGCTTATATTATTATAACACTTGTTGGATCTATATTAGATATCAACTTAGTAGTACTGGGGGTGTTTCACAAAGATCCTAAGTTGAACTTATCTCTAAGTTGGACTTAACATTTATGGAAAGCCGTTAGCATCATTGAAAATATTTTGTAAAAATTATTTTAAAAGACATAAAAATGTTGATTCAAATTATTCATTTTTTCTATTATCTTGGGAGATTTCATGTTCTTGATGGGGAATATATAAAAAGTCTAATGGCACTGAAGTAATGGCCTCCAAGAGTCTGATTCATACAATGTACATGTACTTCCTTCCCATAGTTATATTTAGCTGGTATAAGAGGAAGACTTTTTCTCCTACAGAGCTGCATAAAGGCTTGTGAGTAAAACAAAACAAAGAACAAAAAAAAATCATTTTTAGTGATCACCATCACCAAAATTATCTTAGTATCTTAGGTAGATATCGACTTTTTCTTAGGTAGATATCGACTTAGTATCTTAGGTAGATATCGACTTTTTCTTAGGTAGATATCGACTTAGTATCTCAGGTAGATATCGACTTAGTGTCTTAGGTAGATATCGACTTAGTATCTTAGGTAGATGTCGACTTAGTATCTTAGGTAGATATCGACTAGTATCTCAGGTAGATATCGACTTAGTATCTTAGGTAGATATCGACTTAGTATCTCAGGTAGATATCGACTTAGTATCTTAGGTAGATATCGACTTAGTATCTCAGGTAGATATCGACTTAGTATCTTAGGTAGATATCGACTTAGTATCTTAGGAAGATATCGACTAGTATCTTAGGTAGATATCGACTTAGTATCTCAGGTAGATATCGACTTAGTATCTTAGGAAGATGTCGACTTAGTATCTTAGGAAGATATCGACTAGTATCTTAGGTAGATATCGGCTTAGTATCTTAGGTAGATATCGGCTTAGTATCTTAGGTAGATATCGACTTAGTATCTTAGGTAGATATCGACTAAGTATCTTAGGTAGATATCGACTTAGTATCTTAGGTAGATATCGACTTAGTATCTTAGGTAGATATCGACTAAGTATCTTAGGTAGATATCGACTTAGTATCTTAGGTTGATATAGACTTACTGTCTTAGGTAGATATCAACTTAGTGTCTTAGGTAGATATCGACTTAGTATCTTAGGTTGATATAGACTTACTGTCTTAGGTAGATATCAACTTAGTGTCTTAGGTAGATATCGACTTAGTATCTCAGGTAGATATCGAATTAGTATCTTAGGTAGATATCGAATTAGGATCTTAGGTAGATATCAACTCATTATCTTTGTTAGATATCTTCTTCTTCTGTGGTAGTTACTTATAGAACTTAAGTAGTGTGGTTGAAGGATTCACAGATTTTCATTTGGCAGGGACTGTGATGTGAACGCTCTTTTAATTGGCACCACTCAAAAATTGGAATAACGATTAACATTTAATAAAAGAATAGAGTGATTACAATTACTCTTATTTTGCGCGGTGGGGGGGGGGGGGGGAGGATTAAGAGTAGGTCTACTAATTGAGCAAAAACTAAATACCTTTCAAAATACTTTTTATGTGGATTCAGTGCGATGATAAAAACAATGATTACTAATAAGTAGTTAACGTACATGTACACAAATACTAAGGAGATTGATTTGAGGGCCGATTGAATTTCTCTACAATATAAAATTGATTTGATTGATAAATTGATAGTAGATATCGACTTAAGTTTAATCAACTTCTTAAATTCTAACGCTTACTTGCTCGAATTGCCCCCAACGATGAT
The DNA here is from genome assembly GCA_035222895.1 of Strongylocentrotus droebachiensis. Lineage (NCBI taxonomy): Eukaryota > Metazoa > Echinodermata > Echinoidea > Camarodonta > Strongylocentrotidae > Strongylocentrotus > Strongylocentrotus droebachiensis. Next base: position 1,103 of record JAVYIG010015608.1, on the reverse strand, counting down.
AATGTGCTGAAAACTCTCCATAAAAAGGGCAAATGTTCCCCTACTCCCTTTACTTTGGTAGGGTCTATTGCCTGTTATTTGTTCAATCATACAATACCATATTAATCTAGGCCTATCTAGAGTCTAGATCTAATTTAATCTAATTTCTTAACCAAATCCTGCTTTTCTCACAACACTCAATGCACTCACGTGACTCAACAGGCAATTGTTTTAAACCTTTACCATGATTTATTGTAGACCTAGACTAGATTCTAGATCTACTCTAAGTCTAGCAGTTAGTGCCACCACCAATTCTACTATTTTTCTAGTGACATTATGCCCTAGATTTACTAAAAAATCTTTACAACATTCCTAAACAAACAGAGTGTCCATTATTTTCTCACCTGCAGTTGGCTCGGGTGCTTCAGATGCCTCAGTACCGGTGTCTCTAGTTTCTGGAGTTGTTTCAGCCCCTTCTTCAGGTTGTTTAGCCATGGCCAACTCGACCTCCTGAAAGCCCCGTCTGGCAAGTGGCTGGTCCTCCTGTCCCTCCTCGGTCTCCTCGTCCGAGGAATCTGAGTCTGGTAAATCGGCGTTGCCGTACATGGATTCTGGAGCCACCGAGTTCTTGAATGGGGCCACATTTGTAGATGTTGCCTGAGAGTAGGAGACACATCACAGTAAAACAGTTAATGGTTAATGGTCTAAAAACTAAGATTAGATGGAGGAGCTTTGACTTAAAAACACAGACAATCTCGTATCACAGTCACACTGCAATGCAATGCACCATACCCAATGCAAATGCACTGTATACTGCACTCCTCTCGATGTCAGACTAGGCCTACGGTCTAACAGTTAGAAATCTAACGTTAGTCTGGCTTCTTCACAAGCAAGCAGGGTTCAAGATCAGAAACGTTCGGGCTCAGGCCTTAATTAGCCAAAGCAGGCATCTAAACTTACCTTTAGATTCAGATCAGAAATAAGATATTCTTTCACCAAAGTTAAGAAGAAGAAAAAATCCAGCAAAATTAATGTGCAATCTATTCCAACGATCACGTACGAGTACAGAGCTAGAGCTGCATAATTTTATGCAAAAAAAAGTATCCGCGCGCGCTATACGCGCT
>JAVYIG010015607.1:0-35121 GCA_035222895.1 Strongylocentrotus droebachiensis | reverse complement strand
AATACACACATAAAAAACCGAAGGGGGGAGGGTCAACCCCCTAACCTCCTCCCCCCCCCCCCCCCTTCCGTACGTGCCTACTCGTCTGAAAATAGCTTTTCCCCTCCCGCGCGAAGCGCGGAAGCTTTTACGTTTCATTAAATCATTAGAAAAAGAAGACGATTCGTTGTACAGTTTTTTACTCTTAATCCTCGTCTTAATTCATCCCCCTCTCCCGCGCAAAGCTCGGAAGCTTTTACGTTTCATTAAATCATTAGAGAAAGAAGACGATTCGTTGTACCGTTCTCGACTCTTAATCCTCATCTGAATTCAGTTTTCTCCTCCTCCCTCCCGCGCGAAGCGCGGAAGCTTGTACGTTTCATTAAATCATTAGAGAAAGAAGACGATTCGTTGTACCGTTCTCGAAAATAATCCTCGTCTGAATACAGCTTTTACGTTTCATTTAATCATTAGCGAAATAAGACGATTCGTTGTACCGTTATGACTTTTAATCCTTGTCTAAATTCAGTTTCCCCCCCCCCCCCCCGCTTCGACGTTTCATTAATTTGTTAGAGAATGAAGACGATTCGTTGTTCCCGCTCTCGAAAATAATTTAGTTTCTCCCACCCGCGCGGAAGCTTTTACTTTTCATTAAATCATTAGAGAAAGAGGAAGATTCGTCGTACCGTTCTCGACTCTTAATCCTTGTCTAAATCAATTCCCCCCCCCCCCCCCTTCCGCGCGAAGCGCGGAAGCTTCGACGTTTCATTAAATTATTATAGAAAGAAGACGATTCGTTGTACCGTTCCCGAAAATTATCCTCGTCTGAATTAAGTTCCCCCTGCCCTCCCCCGCGCGTAGCGCGGAAGCTTGACGTTTCATTAATTCATTAGAGAAAGAAGACGATTCGTTGTACCGTTCTCGACTCTTAATCCTTGTCTGAATTTCAAATATGTTCTTTGTCTTTTCCCTTTTCTTCCTACGTCCTCTTCCTTTACACTCCTCTCTTTTTTGGCCCGCGTTTATTGGGGGACCACCCCCACCACCCCCTGGCTACGCGCCTGCTGTCAGATGAACATTGTTGATACCTTGTCCGCCCCGGAAGCTCAGGGGTTTAAGGTTTTAATTTACGGTCAGATTAGCATTATTTTGATACCTAATTGTTACAATGGCAGGTCACTAATTGGCTTGGGGTTCAGGGGCGGAGCCCCGAATCTCAAGGGTTTTAGGCACTCAATTACGGTCAGATGAGTATCGAGGGGCCCGCTAAGGGCTCTTGGTTGGGTCCAGTGGGCAGAGCCCCCAGAAGCTCAGGGGGTTTTAGGCGTTTAATTACGGTCAGATGAGCATTTTTGATACCTTATTATTTGTGACACTAGCTGGACACTATTTGGCGTGGGGTCCAGGGGGCAGAGCCCCGGAAGTTCAGGAGTTTAGGCATTTAATTGCGGTCAGATGAGCATTATTTTCATACCTAATTGTTACAATGGCAGGTCACTAATTGGCTTGGGGTTCAGGGGGCGGAGCCCCGGAATCTCAAGGGTTTTAGGCACTCAATTACGGTCAGATGAGTATCGAGGGGCCCGCCTAAGGGCTCTTGGTTGGGTCCAGGGGGCAGAGCCCCCAGAAGCTCAGGAGTTTTAGGCGTTTAATTACGGTCAGATGAGCATTTTTGATACCTTATTATTTGTGACACTAGCTGGACACTATTGGCGTGGGGTCCAGGGGGCAGAGCCCCGGAAGTTCAGGAGTTTAGGCATTTAATTACGGTCAGATGATGATTATTTTGATACCTAATTGTTACAATGGCAGGTCACTAATTGGCTTGGGGTTCAGGGGGCGGAGCCCCGGAATCTCAAGGGTTTTAGGCACTCAATTACGGTCAGATGAGTATCGAGGGGCCCGCCTAAGGGCTCTTGGTTGGGTCCAGGGGCAGAGCCCCCAGAAGCTCAGGGGTTTTAGGCGTTTAATTACGGTCAGATGAGCATTTTTGATACCTTATTATTTGTGACACTAGCTGGACACTATTTGGCGTGGGGTCCAGGGGGCAGAGCCCCCAGAAATCAGGGGTTTTAGCATTAAATGACCGTCATATGAGCATCTAAGGGCCCGCCTTAGGGCCCTAGGTGGAATCCAGGGGGCAGAGCCCTTAGGATTTTAGGCATTAATTTTAATCATGGTCAGATGAGCATATTTCGATACCCCATTATAATGTGACACTGGCAGTTAACTATTTTTTCTTTCTCGCTCTCTTTCTTTCTATTTCTCTTTAATATACTTTTTCAAAGAAAGTGTGGGGGAGAGGCTCGAAGATCCCGATCCCCGCCGTTCCGCGGGCCCTGATATGTAGGCATCTCAAGAAGCATTTTCTTGCCTGGCTGTAAATTTAGGAATATGTCATTTTCCAACAAACGCATGAAGTGAGGAAAATTATCTCATTTCAGCATTATTTGTTAACCACCGTTATGGAATTATAAATAAACCACGTTTGAATTCTATTTCTGCAACCCCCCCCCCCCCCCCCTCCCCTATCAGTATGCCAGTGCCCCCCCCCCCCCCCCCCCCCCTCCGATCTACACCTTGTTGGCGGGAAAATTGCAACTGATATCAATTACCTTTCTTCATTCTCTTTTTTTTCTTTCCCTTTCTCTCCTCTTTCACTTTCCCTTCCCTTCCTTATCTCTCTTTTAGGTTTGCTGGGGGGGGGGGGGGGGGGGGGGGAGGGGCACGGTCATTTTGGTCCCCAACCCGCTCCACACATTGTTGGCGGGATTAACCGCAACTGATCTCCGCTTCTTTTCTCCTTTTCTTTTTTCTTCCTCTTTTTGTTCCCTTTTAGCTCTCCTCTTTTCCTTTTCCTTCCTTCTCTCTTTTTTTAGCGGGGACGGGGGGGGGGGGGGGGGGGGGGGGGGGGGGGGGGGGGGGGGGGTAGGCTAGGGTCTTTTGCGCCCCCCCCCCCTCAATCCACAACTTGTTGGCGGGAAATTGCAACTGATATTCCCCTTCTTTTCTTTTCTTCTTCCTATTTGTCCTTCCCTTTATCTCCTCTTTATCTTTTTTCTTTCCTTTCCTTAATTCTCTTTTATTTTTTTTATTGGGGGGGGGGGGGAGGGGGAGGCAGGTCCTCCCCCCCCCCCCCCCGATCTCCTTCTTCCCTACTTTTCTTTCTTCTTCCTCTTCTTTTTTCCCTTCTCTCTCTTCTCCCTTCTTTCCCTTCTCTCTCTCTCCTTTTTTTTTTTTTTTTTTTGCGGGGGGGGGGGGAACCAAGGCACGCTCGGCCCCCCCCCCCCTGGATCCGCGCCTGGGGTCGATATTCATAAAGGAGAAAGGGTCTCTATTCATAATACAAGAATAGGGTCGCTATTCATAATACAAAAATGAGGGTCGTTATTCATAAAGGAGAAGTGGGTCGCTATTCATAATTCGAGGAGAGGGTCGCTATTCATAATACGAATGAAGGGTCGCTAATCATAATACGGGATGAGGGTTGCTATTAATAGGGATGAGGGTGGCTATTCATAAAAAATGAAAATGAAATAAGCAATAAACAAAATAATAATAAGAAAGCGAAACATTGGATATAGGGACTCCCCACGGCTGTGGCGTAGGTGCAGGGGGGGGGGCGCCACATGGCCCCGAATATTTGTAGAAAACATTTATTGAAAACATACATTTCTGAACAAATAATGAAAAAGGCGTGCCCCAATAATGCGCGAGACCCATCATCCCGGGCCCCACCCCCAAAACAAAAATTGGTCGACAACGCTGCGCCATTCGGCCCACTCCACCGCAGTATTCCTATGATACAAGTGATACAAGTACATATTACCGACAATTCTCGTCCAAGTAGTTCATAGATGGCGTAGCCTGTGTGTGTTTCACAGCTGAGGGGGGAGGTGGAGGTGTAGCAGCGTTGCCATCAAGAGGCTGATCTATCATGTCCCTTACCTCATCAAAGCAAGGAAGCGACAGAGAGGGGTTAAGTTAAGAGGGACTTAAGTTATATATATTATATTCAAGCTTTTCGTAAATATACAATATTGCACGATTTAATTCCATAAAGTAAGGAAGTTTGATTTTCAAGATACGATGTTGTGACCGTAAGGCATTATGTGAACGGTGGCGTACCCTGTATTATGTCTTTTAAAATGTATATTTTACTTTTTTTATTTATATAGAAACATCCCCTTCATCTAGCTAATATAGGTTTTTGCGGCCAATTTCGCAATTTTTCATTCAAATTCATGAACGGGCATTCAAATTCACATAGAGGTCGCTCGCAGGTGAATTGGGGTATTCAAATTCAAACTCCGAGCAGTCAATTTCATTTATCGGCGGAGCAATTGTCGGCAGAGCAATTGTCGGCGGAGCAAATGTCACGGAGCAAATGTCGCGAAGCAATTGTCGCTTTTTGCGGAGCAATCGTCGGAGGAGCAATCGTCGGCGGAGCAAGTGTCATGGATTCTGCACGGATAGTGAATTTAAATGAAGGATTTCGAATTTGAAAGCTGATTCAAACGCTGCGAGTGCGATTAGAGCGAATTCGAATGCTTGGAATATGAACTTGAATGAAAAAAGTGTGAAATTGGCCGCAAAAACCTATATATTTCCCCGCTCCAGTGGTGACAAAAAAGGGAAAACATAACAACACACATAATCCCTATCGTAAGTTGTCCCCATTGTGGGAAACCTTGCCCCCACCACCCTGCCCCGGACTGAGCACACTGCAAAAATCAGAGTGTTAAAATTAACACCAAGGGTGTTCAATGTAACACTTTCTCCGTATCTATATCGGACAACTCCTCTGGTGTTACTTGACACCATTGTTTGGAATTATATAATGTCAATTCGACCTGTTGGTGTTATATTTGACAACTCCTACTGGTGTAGATTAACACCAATATCTGGAATCATAACAAATTCAATTCCATTTTTGGTGTTTATATTCTTGGTGATCCATTAGATATTTTTCTATTGGTTTCTAATGGTCCCACATTCCATATTTCCTATTATCGACCATTATCGACCAGGGTAGAAGAACCAGTGATAAACTTATAATTCACAATCGATGTTGGCAACTGTCCACCAATAGGTATATTCTAATCTCCATTGCATTAACTCCATCACAAAGATCATTTGAAATACATTCAAGTTAAACATTTAAGTGATACAGGCCGGTACACGAATATATAATAAACATGCATGTTTTTTCTTGGTTAGTAATCATATAATCAATATATATATATTGCTAAAACGTTAATGTAATTGTAACAAGATCGTTACAAATAATCTATTGGTCAATGATTGCCAAAGGAAATTACAAATCAAACAATTGATGTGCATTGTCATAATTTGCTTAACAAATCATGAAAAATGTATTTTTCTGAGAACACGTGTAAAGTAATCATTAATCGCGCGTACACTTTTTGAAAACTTATTCGACCAATCAACCGCCTTAAATGAAATCACGTGATGATACTCTCAACACCGAGCATAAAACTACACCATGTTATTTAACACCCAGTAATTATTAATGCATGCTTAAATCTGACCGGTGTTAAAAAATAACACCACTGAGGACTATAATCAACACCAATGGTGTCAACAAAATTCAATACCATACTGGTGTAAGAATTTCTACACCCTGTTTTTTTTACAGTGCAGGCCCATTATCATAGCCATTGAGTTTGCTATTTTAGAAACTAGTGATTATTTATACGACAATAATGTTTTTGTAGAAAGTAGCTTTTAATAGGACTTATGGACCTACAAATTATATTTGAAAATTTGCACCCCCCCCCCCCAAAAAAAAGGCAAAATTCAGCGAGCGTACAGGATTTCAAATTTCCCCAGTGGGCAACTCCCGCGGTGTCACGGCGCGCACACCGTGCAATTTACGCTGCACGGGGGGCTCAAGGGGGGGGGGGGGGGGGTGCAAATTTTCAAATTTCCAGGAGCAAAAAAAAAAAAAAAAAATAGTGCTCACTACTCCTAGGGAAATCCTGGATCCGCGCCTGCACTACTTCAGTACCTGTCTAGCGCCAGCTAAACATATTTACATCCTAAATTTTTCATTTGAGCCGTGCAATTTTCTTTTATTTCTTGTTTGAATGTGATGTGAATGTGAGTACGGGTACTGTCATGTTGTCCAAGGAATGATACAGGTGGAAGGGATATTTAACAAATATAAAATGACTCATTCTCGGAACAAGCTAAAACTATTCGCACTTAGGAACACAGTACTGTTTTGTGCTTTCTTCGATGCGAATAGTTTTAGCCAGATTCTCGAGTGCCATTGTATATCTGTATACTATTATTTTGTTGCACTATATAGGACCTTATCAGACCCTCCTTACCAATCACCACCACTATCACCCTCAACCCCCCCCCCCCCCCCCCCCCAAGACAATAAATGTTTGGTTCATATTCGGATTGCATTACCTCTTTGTACGCTACATTACGCGAAAACCTTCAAGGTAGAAAGTGTTCAAGCCCCATATCCCCCAAACAAAACACAATAAAAAAATAAAAAAAGTGCCCCGCCCCCCCCCCCCCCCGCCTTCCCTCTCACCTCTATCGGGCAGTAACTAGGCCTCATGGTCTGGTCGGCGTCTCAATTTTTCGTACGCAGCGAGCCCAGATTTGAAACGGCTATCGAGGCCCGGTTTGAAGAGAGGAACAAAGTTCGTCTAAAATTCAGCTTTGCGTATCTCCCTTATATTTTGCTTCAAAACTAATGGACAATATCACAGCACATACATAATGCCAATATTATTCTTCAAATGAATTCTCATTCAAAACGGTATGGTATTTAAAAAAAATTCAGGCATTTTACTGTTTCAGAGGTCGGTAAATCGAAAAATGAGACGCGTCCGGTCCAACTCCGCTAAATAATTTGTAGGTCCATAATTCGTACTAAAAGCTTTCTATACAAAAACATTATTGTCGTATAAACGATTACTAGTTTTTGAAATAATAAACTCAGTCCTTAAATAACTCCTTCTTGGTCTAATTAATGTCTCAGTGGCGTAACCCTGGATAAGATCAGTCAGGGGGAGGGTGGTGTGGCAAGATCTCCCACAATGAGGACAAATTATGATAGGATTATATGTGTGTTATGTTTTACTTCTTTTTTTCGTCACCACAGGAGCGGGGGATATCTCTATATAATTATCAAAGATAAAAGGTAAAATATACTTAAGCCAAATAACAAAAATGAAGTGGTTCTCGTCCCCGCCCCCCACCCTCGTTTCTGGCCGCCGCCTCCTTTACAAAAAATACTTTTTAACTATTCAGAAGAAAAGAAAACAACCCCCCCCCCCCAAAAAAAAAAAAAAAAAAAAAAAAGGCATGTGATATACATTTTGTTGAAATAGCTTCTTAAGTGATACAAATCATCTTTGTTTTTCTCATACATTGCATCAGTATACTCACATAGCACAATATCTGTGAATGAATAGGCTTGGCCAGCTATAATTACTACTACTAGGTCGAGCGTACTCGCACTGATTTGACAAGCTTTATCCATTCAGTTCTATTCTCCATGATCTTTGGGAGCTCCTGCCTTGGTAGACAGGTGTCCTTTTCTAACTGGTCAATGTAAGTCATTGCTGGGCGCCCTCTGGTGCGTTTGCCCCTTGAGGGCTCCCAGAAGAGTATTTGTGAAATGATTTCACTCTTGCTCCTCCAGCAGTGCCCACTGAAACGGAGGCGGCGGTCTCTCAGTCTGGCTGAGATCGGTGTAATGTCCCTATACAATTATATATTGGTCATATGGTCCCTCCAGTTAACATTTAGTGCTGCTCTCAAAAGTCTTGTCTAGCAACCATCCAGTTGTTTTTCCAGGCTACTTGTCAAAGTCCAGGCTTCTGATCCATAGAGCAGAACAGTTTCCACTGTTGCCCTACAGAAGCGGACTTTCAGTTTTCTACCGAGGTTTGATTTCCAGATGGCTGTCAGCTTGTTCAAAGCAGTCCAGGCTTTTGCCTTTCGGATATTCAGATCTTGTTTTGACTGATCAACCCATGAGCCAAGGTACTAACAGTTTTGGACCTGCTTCAACTTTGTCCTGTCAGCAGTACAAATCTCGCCTTCACGAAGGTTGTACAACATGAATTCTGTCTTAGTACTGTTTATTTGTAGACCGACTTGGCTTGCTGCAGACTCTACTTTTTCTAGGAGCTCCTGTGCCTTTTCCAGATTGTCTGAAATTAGTGCAATATCATCAGCAAAGTCGGTATCCGTGATCATTACAGCAGGATATCTGCTACTTTTCCTTTCCTGTAGGGTGAAGCCTAGATTCTCAAACCCTTCAGTAGCCATACTTAGAGCATAATCAAATGCTATGATGAACAGGTATGGTGCTAAGGTATCCCCTTGAAGCACTCCTGCTGAGATGGTAAAGGAGTCAGTCTCTCCATCTGGTGACCGTACTTGAGCTGTAGTATCTTTGTACATCACCCCTACTGCAGTAACTATTGTGTGTGGTATTCCGTAGGCTCTTAAGATCTCTAACATCTTCTTTCTATTGATTGAATCAAAGGCCTTCTTCAAATCCACAAACGTAAGCACTGCTGTCAGATGCTTTGCTTTAATACCTTCCACCAATCTTCGCAAAGTTAGAATTTGCGCTATTGTAAATCTTCCTGGACGGAATGCATTGTGGTTCTTGCGGAGAAGGGGTTACATGTGAGGACGGATTCTATTCAAAAGCATTTTGTTGAATACTTTTGCAGCTACTGGGGTCAGTGCTATCCCACGGTAGTTTTGAGGGGTACTGAGATCTCCTTTCTTGGGTACAGGGATTATTATGCTCCTAGACCACAGGTCTGGTTTCTCGCCATGGATAAGTGTTCTGTTACATACTTCCAAAAGCTGCTGGTCAAGGGCACCAGTTTTCCATACCTCTGCTGAGATTCCATCCACACCTGGGCATTTATTATTGGAAAGGGAGGTAACTGCCACTTTGAGTTCTGCAATAGTAAATTCGCTTGTTTTAATTGGAAGTGTCTTTTGAACCATCTTCCTTACTGGGTTGTTGTTATCTGGTGGAGGTTGACCAAGAAGATTAGAAAAGTGATCTTTCCACTGGTTTAGTCTCTCTTGGGGTGTTTTACCTCTAAGCTGATCCACTGGGGTCGAGGCCTTTCCAGTGATCTCTTTTACAATATCCCATACTTTCCTAGTCTGCTGTTGGACTGCACCAATCTCGATCTCAGTGCATTTTTGAGCTACGTAATTTGACTGCTCTTCTTCATATGCATCCTGGAGATCTTTCTTGGCTTTGTCAAGTGTTTCTGCATGTTCGGCAGTTGGTGCGCCATTCTTTTTATTATATGCTACCTTAAGGCATTTCCGTTTCTCCCTGATCTGTTCGTTTTCCCGTGGCACCCGTTTCTTCTTGCCCTTTCTCTTTGGTACGTATTTTGTGGCTGCTCCTTCGTGAGCTTCTATTAGTGCAGAGTAGAATTCATTCGCTGTAGGGTTCTCGATATCTTGATACAATGCCTCAAATCTGTTGTTGACCTTCACTGTATATGCTTCCTTAATACTACAATCTGATTTAAAGAGCTGCCAGTCATGAGGAAGATTTGATTTGGCTTTTACCTTCTTATTGCTTCTCAAGCTTAGTTGCAATTTTGGTGGAGACAATTCGATGGTCCGAGTTCAATGGGCCAAAAGAGTTGTAAGCTTGACAGTCTTTCACACTATTTATCCACTTTTTGTTCACTAGGATATAGTCTAGTTGTGCCTGGCTCTTATTTGGGTATGTAAATGTCCACAACTTTGCTTTGGCTTTTTGAAAGCGTGTGTTACACGCAATCAGGTCACATTCATATGTCATGCATATGGAAAACTTACGCGCATCTGCTCTGCGCCTCGTCGCTTATCCTGTTAAGCACGGGGAACGTACACCAAAAAAGCCATGTTTTGATATAATTGCTGGTATTACGGGAAAATGGAAATTTGTTAAAAAAATCTTCGGACGGTTTCTTATAATTTGAAATGTCGTCTTAAAAATGATACTAAATTTGGGATTATTCTTTCAGGGGAAACGGTAGCCATTTTCACCTAAAAGTTTTGACTTTTTCAGCCTGCCTATGGAGATTGCACTGTTTTTCCCCTTTTTTGTTGGGTTTCGCTCAGTCAACCAGTCGGCAAATCTTACACGAGTGACGTATAAAAAATCTTCGGACGGATTCAGAAACCTTGACATCCCACCTTTACTTTGGTATAACGATTGTTTTCATTCGTGGAGAGGAAACGGTAGCCATTTTCCAACCAATAAAAAGTAGCTTTTCATACTAAACCAAGGTGACTGGGATAGTGTAGCGCTATAGCTACTCACAACGAGTGCGCCCGTACCGTACAAACAATGCACAGTTATAGCTTCCGTGCAATCGCTGTAGAGGTCAGTATGTGTATTTAACGCAGTGCGTATTGTACAGAGTGTGTGCGTTGCGCTCAAAATCTCGGAGACCGCATCATGTCTATACATGCGCACCCGAATGGGTCATTGCACTCCAACTAGAGGGAAGTCAGTATAATCATTGGAAGAGGGAATGAGTTCGATTTCGTCTACGGTGTGATGGCAAGCCTCTGCTCATGTAGTCTACCGTAATTTTGCATTTATTTAACTAGGTGAGTTTCATTTCTAATTCTAGTTTGTTAGTGTTAGTAAGTAGTCAACGAGAGCAAGCGCTCGCACCCCCACTTTGTCGCATTGAACTAGTCCGATCAGTGTACTTTCACGCAAGAGTGCACTTGAGCGCTCTCTCTTCGTGAAAGCGGTTGTTTAGTGCGTATTCTTTTATGCGCGTTTAGGGCTAAAAGTTTTCCATATGTTTAGCAAGTACTGCCCATTTCTGTTAGTCCTATTGCCAAAAGTAAAACCCTTGCTGTCTGCAGAGCTAACGTGGGCATTCATGTCACCACAAATAATCTTCATGTTGTGCTGAGTGATCTTTTTAATTACATCCGACAGTAAGCTATAGAAATTTACAGTTTTATTGTCTGGGGAGCAGTTGGTTGGACTGTAGCAGGTGATAACAGTGGGAGCTGGATTTCCACTGAACTTGGCTAGAAGTATACGATAACTCACTTTTTCAAGGTGTTCCAGTGACTTATAAGCAAAAGGACTCATTAATATACCGACCCCTCCAACTGTACTGTTTACTGTATTCTTGGTGCCTGAAGACATGGCTAGTACCCATCCTTTGCCCATGTCCTTCATCTGAATATCCAATTTTTCATGATAGATATGATGTTCCTGTATACACAGAATGTCTATTCTCTTTTCTTCAGCTAGTGCTGTTAGTTCTCCCATTTTCTCCTTTGATTTGAGAGACCGGACATTAAAACTCGATATTAGAGTTGCTGCTTTGCAATCTATGATTTTACGTCTAGATTTGGATTTGAAACCAGTATTCAATTTTCCGACCTCAGCCTGGTTTGTCACTGGGGGACGCGGTTCTTGTTCAACCGGGCGACAACCGGGCCGATATCCGTTTGTGTTGGTTTGTCTCATCATTTCAGTGTTTCTTAGCTTGCTAATAAGAATAAATTAAAAGTATGGCTGCAATGGAGGCTCGCTACACCTTCCAATGTCATCTATGCAAGGCAGGGGAGGTGGCTTTTCCCTGAGCTAATTAAAAGGGGTTACCTACATAAAGAGCCGCATACCCAAAATATAATTAGCTATAATTAGCATGGCAGAAATCATGGAAAATATTTGCAAAAAATTACAAAATAGTAATAATAATAGTGGCTACTTGTATAGCGCACAGGTCCACCTTTCGGTACTCATGGCGCTTAGAGAAAAGTACATGTAACAAACAAAAGAAAGAAAAAAAATTCTCCTAGACATAGTAAATTAGAATATTGCAATAATTACGATGAAAAAAACACAAATAAGTTTATAGTCATGATTTAAATGTTTCTGTTGACGACAGTTGACGTATTTGTAGAGGAAGCTCGTTCCAGAGTTTCGGACCCATGGGTGAGATCGCCCCAAGCATGTTTTATTCTAGGTGTATGAAGTAATAGTGTATCTGATGACGAGCGAAGACTTCGTGTGAGATGGTAATGCCCTGCCTCCTCCTCCTTTTTTTGTTAAAGTCCGGACGAGAAACACGTAACTTTTGTTATTTGGCCTTAGCAACGCCACAGCCGTTGGGGTGTCCTCCATCCAATATTTCCTTTTGTTATTAGCATTTTGTTTATTGCTATTAAAGACATGTTTCATTTTTTTGAATATCGATCCTCAGTCCATTTTGTGAATAGCGACCATCGTTTCGTTATATGAATAGCGACCCTGTTCTCGTATTATGTATAGCGACCCTCTTCCCGTATTATGAATAGCGACCCTCGTTTCGTATTATGAAAAGCGACCCTCTTCTTCTCTTATGAATAGCGACCCTTTCCTCATGTTATGAATAGGGACCCTCATTTCGTATTATGAATAGCAGTCCCTATGAGTAGTAAACTCAATGTAAATTATAAATAGCGCCCCTTCTTTATGTTTATGAATAGCGAACCCGATTTCGTATTGTAAATAGCGGTCGTTTCGAGTACATGACCCTCAATGTGAATTATGAATAGCTACCCTCATCTCACATTATGAATAGCGGTTCTTACGAGTAACGGTCCTTATTTATTTATGATAGTGACCCTCTTCTGATATTATCACTTTAATTTCAGACTATAATGCTCTCGGTGCAATTTTTTTTTATATGAAAGTTATTTACTAATGATTTTTGGAGATGCACATCCTCACATTTTAAGACCACACGAGTATTTGATGCGATAACATGATAAAAAGTAACCTTTTTATATAAAATTATTAATCTATTTCAAAGCAATTTCACCAGAGGAAAAACACTGTCATCCATTTAAGGTAACTGTATTCCTTTTGCAGCCAACATCAAATTTTGTAGAACTTTGCATGAAATATGAAAATATCACGTAAACGTTAGTAGTGTCCTGGTGTTCAAATTATGCAAGGAAACCCGTTTTACTTTCTAGACATCACTGTCAGACACTATAGAGTGACTGAATGACTTCTTTTTGTTTTTGGTTCTTTGGTAATAACATACATAAAATAAGCTTCAAAGGGTACATGAGCGTTTGTCTACATCAATAACCCACTTCTAGTAATGGCTAAAATTAAACTGATTGAATCTTTGCGCAGCAGAAAATATACGACCATTCGGTACAAGGGTTTGAAAATCTGACTATTTACTAAAAAAAAAAAAAATCTTCATTTTTTAGGCCTGCAAATGGGACATAGTATATTTAACATCAAAACAACCTGTATGAGGAAATATGATTCAATGATGTCATTGTCTTCTATTTCTCTCCCTCCTTCCACCTCTCCTTTCTTTTCTTTCTTTCTCCCTCCCCTCTCTTACACCCTCTCCTTTTCTCCTTTCTTCCAATCTCCCTTTTTTTCACTTTTCTCTCCTACTTTCCTCCTTCCGATCCTTCCCTTTCCCTCTGATCACCCCCTTCTTCTCTCTCCCTTTCTCCATCCCTCCTCCTCTCATCCTTCTTTATTCCCTCCTTCTCTCTCCCTTCCTTCCTCCCTTCTTCTCCCTTCCTCCCTCTCTCCCCCTTCCTTATCCCTATTTCTCTCCCTCCCCATCCCCCTTGACCCTCTTCTTTTGTCTACCTCTCTCTCTCCCTCCCCTCACTCTTTCTTCACTTCCTCCTCTCTCTCCAAACCTCTCTTGCTGTCTCTCTCTTCCCCCTCCCCTCCCTTTCCTCTCCCTCCCTCCCTCCTCTCCATTTCTCTCTCTCTATCTCTCTCTCCCTCTTTCCTCTTTCCTCCTCTCTCTCTCCCAACCTCTTTTGCTGTCTTTCTCTATCGTTCTTTATCATGTTTACAGGTCAATACTCTGATTAGCATGGCGGCTTACTTAAGTTCTAGAGAAGACATCTGTGAAGGAGAGAACTGTGGAGCAACCACAGATGTGAAGTACTACGTGAAGGAGGAGAAGAAGCTTTGCGATGACTGCGCCCTCAAAGAGGGATGCATCGGTAAAGCAAGAAAGGGTGGGTCCAATCTTTATTGTGAGAAGCATGATGAATTAATCAAACTATATTGTAAAACACATTGTGTAGCACTGTGTTATTCGTGCGCCATGATAGATCATCAGCAGCCTTGCGTGCGACAGGATATAGAGGGCGCCACCATGGAAAGTAGAGCGAGACTAATCACTCTAAAAGAAATGGCAAAGGACAAATTAAAGCTTTGTCGAGTTCATGGAGATCAGATTTATCAGTGTAGGAAAGACACCGACAACCATCTGCAAGCTTTGAAAGATGAGGTTGATTGTGTAATCAATAATGTAATCCAAACAGACAAAGACAAAGAGAAGGAGGAAGCTGCAAAAATCCACCAGGAGACTGATGAGAAGAATCAGAAACTTCAAGAAGAGATTCAAAAGATCAATGAAAAGATTCGAAAGAATGATGAAGAGAGAGATAAACAAATTGAACTAAACCGTACACATGCAGAGAGAAGAAGAGAACCCATCGAACATAAACAATATGGTCTTCAAACAGACATTAAGAACATCGCTGATGAGAAAGAGAGACAGTTTGGTGAGTTGGAGAAATCATGGCAAGATGACACAATAAGCACAGAGACTACAATACACACCATTGACACAGTGCTCGGAGATGTTAAAAATGTCGTCAAAGACGGGCATCATGTGAAGACATCAGTGAGTGATGAACTAAAGAAGGTACTGAATGAGGGTGAGGTGAAACAAGTCACTGATACCATTTTGGGTGTGAGGTTTGTAAAGGGTGCTGGAAGAGAGAAGTATGATGGGAGGATAAATGGGTATGATGGGGAGTGGAAGCTCATTGATACAATCAATTTCAAACATAAATTCACATTCCCGATCATTGTAGGATGCATAGATGAAAGCAATGTGATCATCACAGATGACATTTTAGGTAGCCGTCATACGTACATGTTAGATATGAACACTAAACACACTCGGAGAGTGATAACCTGTAGTGACTCATCAAGTGTTGCTTCATGTGTATTGCTGAATGATGATAAGATAGTGTGCGGTAAATACAGCAGCGGTACAGGGGACAGTTTGACTGAATGCATCAGTGTGTATGACAGACAATGGAAGCACATTAATGACATCACAATACCCAAACACACAACGGATGATGACACAGGGGTGGATGTCGCTTTTGGCCAGGATGGGATGATCATCGCTGCTGAGTGGGGTCAATCTAAGATATTAGTCATCAACCCAGCTGATGGTAAGATCATGAATACCATCACATGTAAAGAAAATATAAGGATGCATGGTGTAATATTATCAGGTCACATCATCGCTCAACCAACACCATCAAATCACAGAGTTTTCATCATCGACAGACAGGGTGCTCAAAGAGTAATCCACCATGGTGATGAAATCCTGAATACCTGCATCGATCCTTTGACAGACGACCTCTACGTCGTGACATTGGATGATGAAAGCAAGACGTGTGTGATTGGTCAGGTGCTGAGTGGGGGTGACATGAAGAAAAGAAGAGTAGCATCATTCCCTCTATCACCAGAACTGGACTCACTGAAGGAAAGGTGGGCTTACCTTCTATCAACTCGGGTGATGGTGACGTCATCAGGGAAACTGATTGCTGGCGATGGAAACAATATTCTCGTTTTCAAAAACAGATTTACCCTCTAAATCAAATCATGTGTAATTGCAATTGTCCATGTTCCCTACGCATACACACGCATATACATGAACATATGACATGGCTCTCAATACTAGCATTCCAATAATTAGATATATTTCTCAATATGTGTGTTATAACAGGTGCCTAGATTAGCCATCATTACATGATATACAGGATTTTAAAAATTGTTCCATAGATAAGTAACTTGTTGTAATCATTTCTTTATTCCTAAGAAAAGTATAGCAATACTTGAATTGCATACAATAACAATCACCATTACTAACTTCAAGACAGGTTTTGCAAAAAATAATAGAATACAAGAGCAAGACAAAATACAAAGATGCAATAATGGAATTCATATCAGAGTGAATTTAGGAGAAAACCAACCACCGTTATTGAAATACTATAACAATGCAATACGATGCAGAGTTTCCTTATCTGCCAAGAGACTATTCAGATTACATAACGTCATAACACATGTTAATTTGCGCATTATAGCAAGATAACATGAGATTCACATGTATACATTTTTTTTCATTTTACTCTGTTACATGTTGATCTAGGTTTTGCTATTTTGCTAGGGGCAGTCCACATAGGAGATCACACTTGAATTTTGTTCTCCATCCCTTTCTTTCGGTTAGCCATCTTCCTCATTATATCAAATGATTTGCTACCTATCAACTGAAAATTGGGATTAACAAAATGCTATCAAAAATCAAGAAGCTATTCATATTACACATGCCTATACATAAAACATGATTACCGGTAAATAGCTTAATTATAATAAGTATTTATAGTAATATTTAATTCGTTTTATTATTTTTTTGTTGCTATTAACAAATAAGTTAGTTTATTTAATGTATATGTACTTTTTATTTAACATATCCTACAGCAGTAAACGATAATTTCCCCCTTTGTTAATATACTAAATGTATATCATCCGTTTAGAGCCAGAAGGGAGTAAACTCTGAGTATGTACTTAGTTACTACCCTTATGGCTCCAATACACCACATGTACACTATACACGCTCATGTATAGGTACATGTTTCAAATTTATTGATCTCTTTTTCTAAGCAAGATAAATCAAATCAAATGTGTTGTTTAGACAACAAAATACAGCGTTTTTGACGTTTGTGGGAGAAAATAATGTAAGGCAAAAACATTTTCTACCAATCCTAATAGTAAGAACAAATTAAATGATACACCTTTTGTATTGTAAATATTTTTAACAAACCCTGTAAATTGACATGCTGTAGAATGCATGGAGTACCTATCATGCAAGAACATGTATAACAAAATATGCTCACAATATGTTAACATATATACCGCTGTAGAATACCCAGTATTTGTAAGATTAAACTTAGTTTTTTACGAATTTTCTATGACACTGTTTGCTATGTATGTGTAGTTACAAAGAAGCGACGCTCAAATAATGAAATAAGTAGCACACTTTTGCATCTCAAAATACTCGCAAGTTGTAAATATGCTGTATTATACTAAGTTTGTTGTATGGTTAAATGTGTGAATATATAAATGTGCTATGAGGCATGTTGATATATGTATCCAACAAGTTTATTTGGTAGAATATATGAATAATATAACAATTAACTAGTATATAAAAAAATATGAACATTACAGGTATGCTCATAATATGTACATAACAGTATAATGACAGGTATTTGTAAGATTCACCACTATTGATTTCAGAAAACGTTGCAAAAACCATGTAAACCTTGTATATGTAATTTTTGAAAGGCAAATGCAACAATATTAAATGAGTTGCAGACTTATGTCATCTAACACACTCATAACATGTAATTAGCTGGATAATACTATCTTTGGACAACTTTCGATTTGTTTTTTATTCTGCGATTGGATTGGTCGATATGTGTATCCAACATGTTTTTTTTTAAAGAATGATTAATACAATAATTAAATGGGCTGCAAATTCTTGATATTTGTTACGAAATCAATTATATTACAAGGATGCTCACAACAGGTACATAGCGACATAATACTCAGTATTTTGTAAGATTCAAAAAATTGTTGTTATATCAGTTGCTACGAGCTATCTTAATCTGTGTTTGTTGTTTGTTGTGAACACGAAATAAGTTGCAGTGTTGTTATCTAACACACTCACAACATGTAAATAGCTGCATAATACTAAGTTTCTGCAATATTCTATTTTGTTATTTTTTTCATTTTGTTATGAGACATGTTAATATATGTATCAAAAAGTGTATATATGTTAGGTTTAATAATATAATAATTAACTAGGGCGAAGTTTCATTACAAATCAAAAAAGTAATTACATTACAAATACGCTCATGATATCATGATACGTACATAACAGCATACTATCTAGTATGTGTGCATTTTTATATTGTTTATTTTACAAATTCAATTTGGGAAATATCATTTTTTGATATGTAGTTTGATAGAACAGATAAAGTATTTAAAATACGTGTAAGCTATACAGCTTTTCATTGCTCACAATCATCTAATATAGATTATACTGATTACTTGTAATATATAAATGGTTGATTTTGATCTATTTTCTTTAAGACATGCTGATGTATACATGTATCTATCAAACAAGTATAAAAACAAATAATATAACAATGCTGCAAGGTTGTGAGGATGAAGATTACGATGATTATGATGATGCCTTACAATGTATTGTATAGCGATGGTATGTTATCAACATGTATCAGAAAATAATGCACATTACAATTATGCTCATGAAATGTACAGAGCAGCATTATTCATAGCATTTGTAAGATTTGACTTTGCTGACTGTTAATTATTATTAACATGTATATAGCTGTATAATACCCAGTATTTGTAACATTTAAATTTGTTATTTTATGAATGTTCTACGTGTATGGCATTTGTTGTTATGTTTGAGTAGTTTCATAGAAGCGATGCTAAAATAATGCAGAAAGTTGCACAGTTTTGTTTTTGAAAATACTCACAACTTGAAAACAGCTGTATTACACTGAGTTTGTATGTATATATGATTCAATTTGTTGAATTTGTAAATTTGCTAAAAGGCATGTTGATATAAATGTATCAAACAAGCTTACTTGGTAGAATGTCTGCGTAAAATAACAATCAATTAGGTTGCAAAGTCTCCTTATCACTATTTACATTACAAGTATGCTCACAATTTTTACATAGATGTTTAATAACAAGTATTTGTACGATTCAACGCTATCGATTTCATAACGTTGCAGTGGAACACGTAAACCTTTGATATGTAATTTTGGAAAGGCAAATTATACAATATTAGATAAGTTGCATACCTTTGTCATCTAATACATTCATAATAATAGCTGCATATAATACTATTTTGGGGGCAACTTTCGTTTGTGTTGTTTCCATTCTGCTATGAGATATGTGTATCCAACAAGTATTTGCAATATAATTAATAATATCACAATTAAATGAGCTACATAGTTTTATTATTTTTTACGAAATCATTTACATTACAAGTGTGCTCACAACATGTACATAGCAAAATAATACCGAGTATCTGTAAGTTTAAAAATGTGCGTGTATATCAGTTTGCTACGAGATAGCTTAATCTTTGTTTGTAGTTTGTAAGAAGCGATCTATAAACATATAATAAGTTGCGGTCTTGTTATATAACACTCTCAAAACATGTTAATAACTGCATAATACTAAGTTCTGCAACATTCGATTTCGTTTGTTTTTTCGTTTTTTTATGAGCTATGTTGTTATATGTTAAATTTGATAATATAACAATTAAATAAGGCGAAGTTTCATTATACATCAAGAAAGTATTTACAATAAATATATGCTAATGATATGTACATAGCATTATAATACCCAGTATATGTGAATTTTGATATTATTGATCGTTTATCATTTCGCTTTTGGGAAATATCATTCTTTGATGTGTAGCTATACAGTTTGTTATCGCTCACAAACATCACATGCATATTATACTGATTACTTGTAATATTGATTTTTGTTGTAATAATTATTTTCTTTGAGACATGTTGATGCATACATATATTTATCAATCAAGTATTATACCTATGATACAACAATGCTGCAAGGTCATGAGGATGAAGATTACGATGATTATGATGATGGCTTACAATGTATTGTATAGTGATGGTATGTTATCAACATGTATCAAGAAATAATTCACAAGTAAGCTCATGAAATGTAAAGAGCAGCATAATTCACAGTATTTGTAAGATTTTAATTTGTTGGTTGTTAATTATTAAAAGAAATATGTTTATATTTGTTGTGTAGGTTGATGGAAGAGATACTGTAACAATACACAACTGTTGTAACTGTTGTAGCTGTCTCAATAGGAAGATCAATGCATTACCTGTAGGAAGGAATTCCTTAAAATGCTGTGAGCGTCAAAATCGGCAGCCTAGCATAGCCGGGTAATGTTGGAGCGCCTTGAGGACCTTGCAAGGTCGATACGTGCGCTATATAAGAATCCAATATTATTATTATTATTATATAGTATCCCATTTAACATACAACTACTCGCAGTCACTAATCTCCTTTTCAAGTTGAAACATTGTCGCTGTTTTTCGTTTTTTCTTGTCATGTTTTTATTATATGGAATGTACCATATCATATGTAATGTTGCACAAAGTTTATCTCTTGTTTTTTTCAATTTTCTCTGTTTGTTATTTTTGGTGTGTGGCAGATGAAATAAAATTAAAATGCTATATAATGAAATACGTTACACAGTTTTGTTATCTATTAGAAGACCATTCATATTACACAGTAATGAAAATGGTTGTAGCATATACATGTAGTATCAAGGTATGACGTCAAATGTGCAAAACTATCAGGGTTGCTGGTTCCAAGCAATGTTGTGCTCAACAGTAGCGTGGTGATCACGCCAGCACCAACCACTGAATGTTCCCCGCTCCAGCAGTAAGCATGAATGATTTCACGGTGAACCTCATACGCAGGCTCTGACTGTTGTTTAGACCCAGTTTAAACCTATACGATGAGCAAATATGACGTTAGGACTTCGGTACTCTACAGTATATCGAGTACTGTACTGAAAAACATGGACATTCATAGAGAGCTTGCTAGAAGATTATTATAAACAGGTAATGTGTGAATTTATGCCTCGTCAGGTCTTTTTTGTTTGGGGGGAGGGGAGACATAAATCAGTTTGACATTACCAAAATGAGTAATAAAATTGCAGTTGAATATGAATTTATGTATTGTGTTGTTAAGTCATTATGACAGAACCCATTGGTTATGAACACCATTAATTGTCTATGAAAAAACTGCTTTTTGCTTAAACCATGTCTTCAAAATCGAAATCATTGTGAGTTGCATCAGAGATTTCAAATTTGAAGTTAATCGGAAGGTAAATGAAATGGAAAACAAAGTTTAAAGTGATGGGTGTGCTACAATATTTCAAGAGGGGTTGGGGATTGACTGGGATAGCGGAAAATAATTGACAAACAGGAGAGAGAGGGATATAGTGGGGAATGGGAGAGAGAGGAGGAGGAGAGAAGTGAATTATTAGAGAGAGACAGAGACAGAGACAGAGATAGAAAGAGAGACATAGGTGGTACGGAAGAGAGAGAGACACATAAACCTTCTTGCTATAACGAATCATGAGAAATACATTTATGAACATTTTTTTTCTGAATGGCATGTTCCCTATGTCCGTGTTACGCCCCTCCCCCCCCCCCCCCCCCACACCCCCCATTTAACTGGTGCTTCCTCATTGGCTGGATCCATGCTACAACATTGTACATATCTTTAAATGTTCTCATTATGATTATCTGTTATCATTTCTCTTTACTCCCCCGTCCCCTCTGTCTCTCTCTCACATACAAACACTCATTTCCCTCCCTTCTCTCTTTCCTTCATTATCCCCTCTCTTTTCTGTTTTGTCCTCTCTTTATCTCTCTTTCCCATTCACTCTTTCTCTCGCTATCCCCTTTTCTCAATCTTATCTTCTTGCTTTTCTTCCTTTTCTCCCCTCTCTATTTATTTCTTCATCCCCTATTCACCTTATCCTCTCACCCTCCCTGTCCATATCCCGCACTATTTCCTTCTTTCTTTCTCACTCATCGTCTCTCTCAGTCTTTCCCTCCTCTCCCTCTTCCTAATTACACTGTGTCCCACACCCTAACTTTCCTTTCTGTTGCTCCCCATCCCGACTCAATTATTTTTTAGCACAAAGACAAATTAATGAGTGAACAATTCAGATTAGTTTATGCAGGTTTGATATATTCCAATTTGTGTAAAGAATACTTCCATAACAGACATGTCTTTACATTTTCTTCCAGAACATACACTTTGTCCCGCACCACAACAATGTATGCTGCAAAGGAGCAATATAGATTGTACATAATTGTCTTATTACTCTCAATAAAGTATTGCCTGTTAGATCACGGGCGGCTCCAAAATGTTATAAATTGCAGGAGGGTTTCATTCCCCCCGAAATTTACGAATAAAAAAGATTATCCGGCGAATAAGGTGGGTTTATTCAGCCAAACCGTATGATTTATATCAAGCAACAACATCTAAAACCTTTTTTTAAATAAAAAAAAGGGAGGGCTCCAGTCCCTACTGGTACCACCCCTGAATATTGTGCTAGGAACAAATATTGCTCCTCTTCTCCATTAGTATTCATGATGGAAATGTTGCTTCAACTAACATAAATATATTAAGTATTTTTCATTATCATACATTCTCCATATTCATTCAGAAATATTTACATGTGTTTCAAACAAGCTGTTTTGCATATCGATTTTACAATAACTCATGAAAGAAAGAGATTATATTATAAGGTTACATTTATGCAATATTTTGCATCAGTTTGAAATAGATTTAATTCAAAATTTGGTATTAAGTTTGGATTTCCCTTTAGATTCAACCACATCTAAACAAGCCTTAAGAGATAAAATTATTGGAAAAGCTGATGTATAATGCTTTCCACACAACTGTGCCAGGAGTTTAATTTTTGACAGACATGGCGCATTATACATGTTCACTATTATTATTATTGTTGCATGAGATTATATTTTGTTTGTTATTTTCCCTGTTTTTTTTCTTCATTTTGGTGTGCGGTATATAATTTAACAAAAATAAGCATGCAATACCATTGAAATAAGTTACACAGTTTGGTTATTTATCAGAAGATAATTCATATTACACAGTCATGAGAATAGATGTAGCATAATAGAGTATTAACGTATAATGTCACAATGTCTAAGTTTTCAAGGTTGCTGGTTTCAATCAATGTTGTGCTTAACAATGGTGTCACCGTGTGGTGACCACGCCGCGGCGCCCCGGTGTCAAGCACTGCCCTGCTCCGGTGCGTTGCTTGAATGATTTCACAGTGAAACTCATACGCATGCTTTGTTGTTAAGCACTAGTACCCTGGATTACGAGCAAATATGACATTAGCGCTTCGGTACTATATGCTGAGTACTATTGAAAACCATAGACATTCATAGACGATTCGCTAGAAGATGATTATGAAAAGGCACTCTCAATCGTTAAGCAGAATGTAGGTATTGTTATTGATATATCTAAATGACTACAAAATCAAATACCTTAGGAACACTTGTGCAAGAGATGAAATACAATAAAAGAACTGAACACAACTGTAGCGAAAGAAAGAGAAAGATTGATTTTAAGCCAAATCATACAGATTAAGTACTTTAAAATATTATGTATACTTCAACTGATCTGCTACTATTGTTCCACATTAAAGGCCTTGCATTAGCAAAAGTTTTCTCTTCTCACGTTGACTTCAACATGGTAGAACACGTATTCTAGAGTTGATAGAGTTTCATGATCTTTCTTACCCTTATGAAAATATTTATCTAATCACTTAATCCTTCTACATTGGATAGAATGATAATACAAAGCCTTGTGACGGAAATATATCCCTGAAGAACTTTGTCTAACTACGGTTGGTTATCTGCATTGTATATATTTCTTCCTAGCGAAATAAAAAGATTTGTTTCAAGGGGGGTCGGCATAATCATACTTCTCCCCCCACCCCCACCCCCACCCACTCCACGTCCACAAACCCCTGTAACGCTTCTATAGCCTTAACAAGGAACGTGAATGCATTCATCCTATGCTAGACTGCTATGATTCATATTCATATTAATCTATTCAAAAAGACCAACGGAGCACATCCTTTGTCAAAGCTCCTACATTATGTGTTTGGGGGAGGAATTTGTTTGCAAATTTTTGCCAAGTGAGCATCAGTTTAACGTGGGATGGTATACAAATATACGCCATTTTGATTGGCACCTGATATACATGTTACACGAGGTTGGATGAATTGTGCTTCTTCAAACAGTTTCAATCATAAAAAGAGCGTCTAGATGATCAGCATTCTTTCTGACTTCACATTACGAAGATTTGCATTGCAACATACCGGTATTAAGGTGAGCTTAACGTTATATGCAGGTCATTTTGCTGTGAAAAAGTTCGGTTTCATACAAGGAAGTGGATGAAAAATACGTAATTAGGCGATAAAAGGAAAAACAGGGGCATTTATGCGGGATGGGGTATGTTTATCTTATCTGGAGGAAAAAATATGAGTATACAAAGTTAAATTTATGCGAGAGCAACCTGTCTTTTTTGTTCATTTGCTTCACTTCTCACAAAATTTATAAATCAGGATGATTCCTGGCAACGAAATGACTGAATACATTGTTTTCTCGCTTGTTCACAATATTTTAAAAATCTGGATGATATATTTGTGGGTGTGAGGTTTTCACCACCAAAATATGTATATTTGTACAAGAATTGTAAAACTAATAATCTGATGCATTTTGGATAATGGTGACGTGAAACAAAGAAACAGAGACACGTGGGGGGAAATCAGATGGAAACGAAGTTTCAAGTTGCGGGTTCGTCACAATATGTTAAGAGGGGATATGGGGTATTGACATGAATAGTGTGAAAGGAAGCAATAAAAAGGGAGTGGGTGATAGAGAGGAAGACAGAAAGGGAGAAAGAAAGGGGGAAGAAAGGAATTGATAGAGAAAAGGAAAGAGAGAGAAGGAGAGAAAGAGAGGGAAGAAGACAGACAGTGGATATAGAAGAAAATAGAAAAAGCATAGAAGGAAAGAGAGAGAAAGAAAGAAAAAACAATAAATGACAGATAATTATAATGATTTAAGACGTTTACACTGTTGTAGTAAGCCAAGCCAATGAGGGGGAATCTGTGAAATAGGGCGTGGAAAAGAGAGGGCGGGGGGGGGGGGGGGGGAAACATGCACTGAGGGTACATGACATTAAATGGAATGTTCATGCATGTAATTCTCAAATATTATTGCAGTGAGAATCTTGAAATAAGTTGAATATCACTTACTCAAGGTACACCATTCCTGCAATAAATGAAATAACATACAGACACTTCACACGACTGTAGTGAAAGAAAGAGAAAGCATGATTTAAAACAGATACTAGTCTTGTTCAGACGGAGGCAGGTTACCCTGAGGTAAAGGTCGTGTTAAGAGCTAGTCGGGGTAAATATGGTTAGGTAGGTGTAAAGGTCGGAGTAGTGACCGTCCGGACGATGGTCGTGTTAGCCACGCCTACCTTTACCCCCGACCTATTTACTCCTGGAAAAAATCCACGAGTAACTCGCTAACACGACTAGAGGGTAGCGTAAGTTGCAAGTGGATGCTTTCACCTACACCCGGGAGTATCTGTGACCTTTCACGAGTCATCTATACACAGACTGTGACCAACTTAGTGTCACTGGGTAACAACATGGCGTATATTCTTTTGTTTTATGCTTGCCCAACAAAGCAGTAGTCGCCATAATTACCCGAATTCACAAAGGAGGTTTGTCGACAAACCTAGGTTTATGTGCGTCATATTACGCGTTTCGATGCGTTTCAGACCAAGGTCCCATTGGAGCTCAGTGTTATTTTGCTCTGGTTCGTAATGTTATGAACCAGAGGAAAATAACATTGAGTTCCTATAACAAAAAGTTGTCTATTCAGATCGTCATATCTCAGTCAATTGTTTTTTCGACATTTGGACATCATTTATTATGCTCTTTCGGAAATAAAGAACAAAATTGAGAAATTCTAAAAATAGATTGGTATGATGTCACAGCTTCGGTACTCGGTGAAATATACATGAGAATTGCTGCAGCAGGGATTAACTTACGCCGAATAGCAAAACCCCGTCTGAACAAGACTTATGTAGTTTAGATTATTATTCAACGGATCTGCAACATCTGCTCCACAGCGAACGCCTTGCATGAGCCAAGATTCTCTCCACTCACTTTGTCTTTAGCATTGAAAGAACACGTAATACAAAGCTTTTAGAGATTCATAATCCGTCTTTGATACCCTGATGCAACCATTGATCTAATGAGTTTATTGCTTCTACCTAGGATAGAACAGTGGTACAAAGTCATGTGACCGAGATATAACTTTTAAAAGAACTGTTTCTAACTACAGTTGGTTATTTCCTTTTAGGGGTTAGGATAAGCACCCCCCCCCCCCTGAAATGATTCAATGGACTGAGATCACAAGGAATGTCAATGCATTCATTTATATTCATGATAATTATTTCACAAATAGAGCAACGGAGCACATATTTTTTCAACGCTCCTTCATTGTGTGTTTTGGGGACAATTACTCTGTTTTTCTACTTGCCATATGCATGTACTGCATGAGTGAAAAATGCCCATGAATTTGTGTGCAAATTTGGGCCAAGTGAACATCAATTTGATGTTGGATAGATTACAACTAGACGCCATCTTGATTTGCACTTAATACAAATATTACGATGAAAACAGGTTGGAGGAATTTTATATCAGCTTTCTTTTTTACTTCATATTACGAAGGTTAAAATCGCAACATACTGGTATGTAAAGTGAGCTGTAAATTAAATGTATATCATTTTGCTTTGAACAAGGTTGATTTTTATACAAGAGGAAAAGGATAAAAACATCTAAAATTGTAATAATGCAATAAAAGGAGAAACAGGTGTATGCATGTGACATGGATTATGTATGTCCTATTTGGAAGTAAAAAGATGAAAATTCAAATTATGAATCCACTTATAAGAAAGCTTTCAGAAATATAAGTTCCTACAACATGAGAAGAAATGTTCATAATATCTCACACTGTATGTCTCTTTTTCTTTCTTCTTTTCTCTATCTCTCACTGCCCGAATTGCGTCATTATTTGGTTGGCATGGCACCCGAATATAACATTATTTATTGTATTTCTACATCGAAATGTTCTCTTTTTAACACTCGTGGATCCTACATGGGGACAAAATGCACTATATCACATTCGAAAATTTCACCAGGAAGTATGAACAAATGTAGGTACAATATCATGTTTCATTCCAAAAGGAGCTAAATCCAAATCGGTTTCATTCCACAAGGAGCTAAATCCACTTTGGGTACTTCTGAGTAAATCACCTTTTTTATTTCTCCACTTTCCCTTTAGCAATGTACCTTCACGTTGTTATATATGTTAAAGGTGTCGCCCTGGACCAATAATATATGATAAGAAAAAAATATACCAGTTATTTCTAATTTTTACTAAATTTTTAGATTTTGTGGATTTAGCTCCTTTTGGAATGAAACATGGATTTAGCTCCTTTTGGAATGAAACGGATTTAGCTCCTTTTGGAATGAAAATGTGATATGTTGTTTACTTTCTTTTCAAAAGGTTTTTTTAGTTGTGATTTCACTATTATTATTTAAAAGGAAAGGTTTGCTACTAAATTTAAATAAATTTCAGTGACTTTATTGATAAAATATGAAATTTTCCAGGTACAATATCATGTTTCATTCCAAAAGGAGCTAAATCCACGAGAAAAAAAAATTCTAAAAATTTTAGTAAAAATCAGGAAAAACTGGTAGATTTTTTCATATCATATATTATTGGTCCAGGGTGACACCTTTAAAATATATAACAACATTAAGGTCCATGGCTAAAGGGAAAGTGGAGAAATAAAAAAGGCGATTTACTCAGAAGTACCCAACGTGGATTTAGCTCCGTTTGGAATGAAACTCTTCATATATACATAGGTTATCTGTTGATCTTGCAGATGCGCATCGCATGTTCATGACCATACAAGTGTTTGATTATATGAATGCAAAAATCAGTAAATGACCTTTGTATATCAATTTCAAGGCAATTTCACTGAAGGAAATACATTGGCATTCATCAAAATTCTTTGTTTAAATGTTCATGAGGACATATTATTAATGGAAGTCATTTTACTAAACATATTTTATTTTCTTCTTTTCATTCTGTCCTTTCCTTCTTCCTTCTTCTTCAATCCCCTCTTTCAATCTCTTTCTTTTTCACTTTTTTCTCATCCTCTTTCTCTCCCTCCATGGCTCCCCCATCCCTCCTGACGTTCCCTCATTCTTCCTCCCTTCCTTTCCTCTCTGTATATCCCTTCCCCGTTCATCCAACCCATAATTCCCCCCTCCCCCTCCCCCCCCCCCCCCTCTCTCTCTCTCTCCCTCTCTCTATTTCTCTCATCAGAATTGTTCTTTATACAGGTCAATACTCTGATTAGGATGGCGGCGAACTTCAGCTCTGCTGGAAACATCTGTGAAGGAGAGAACTGTCAATCAATCACAAATGTGACGTACTACGTGGATGAGAAGAAGAAGCTCTGCGAGGACTGCGCCTCCAAAGAGGGATGCATCGGAAAAGCAAGAAAGGGTAGGCCAAATCTGTATTGTGAGAAGCATGATGGTGAAGAAATCAAACTGTTTTGTAAAACGCATAATGTAGCAGTGTGTCAATTATGCGCAATGATAGATCATCAGCAGCCTTGTATGCTTCAGGATATAGAGGGCGCCATCATGGATATTAGAGCAACACTAAACATTCTAAAAGAAAAGGTAAAGGACAAATTGGACCTTTGTCGAGTTATTGGAGTTCAGATTCATCAGTGTAGGAGAGACACCGACACCCATCTACAAGCTTTGAAAGATGAAGTAGATTCGGTAATCAATGAGGCGATCCAAACAGACAAAGACAAAGAGAAGGAGGATGCTGCAAAAATCAACCAGGAGACTGATGAGAAGAATCAGACACTTCAAGATGAGATTCAGAAGATCAAGGAAAAGATTGGAAAAAACAATGACGAGAGAGAAAAACGACTTGAACTAAACCGTACAAATGCAGAGAGGAGACGAGAACCCATTGACAATAAACAGCATGGTCTTCAAACAGACATTAAGAAAATCGCTGAAGAGAAAACAAGAAAGATTAGGGAGTTGGAGAAAGCATGGCAGGGTAACACAAAAACCACCGAGACTACACTACATACACTTGATACAGTATCAGAAATTGATAAAAATGTCATCAAAGACGGGCATCATGTAAAGATTTCAGTGAGTGATGAACTAAAGAAGCCACTGAATGAGGTTGACGTGAAACAAATCACTGATACAATATCGGGTGTACGGTTTGTGAAGGGTGCTGGGAGAGAGAAGTATGATGGGAGGATTGATGGGTATGATGGGGAGTGGAAGCTCATTGATACAATCAATTACAAATATAAATTCACATTCCCGATCATTTTAGGATGCATAGATGAATGTAATGTGATAATCAGATATAGAGCAGATGGTAGTTCACATACATACATGTTAGATACAAATACTAAACACACTGAGCGAGTGATAACCGGCAGTGATACATCATTGGTTATGTCCTGTGCAGTGTTGAATGATGGCAAGGTAGTATGCGGTAAAGGGTGTGAAGGGTGTATAGGGGACAGTTTGACTGGATGCATTAGTGTGTATGACAGACAATGGAAGCATATCAATAACGTCACAATACCAAGAATCACAACGGATGATAACTCAAGGGTGGATGTAGCTGTTGACCAGGATGGGATGATCATCGCTGTTGAGTGGGGTGAGTCTAAGATATACGTCATCAACCCGTCTGATGGTAAGATCATGAATACCATAACATGTAAACAGGATATAGATATGCATGGTGTACAATCTTCAGGTCACATCATCGCTCAACCCTACCCAGCAGATCACAGAGTGTTCATCATCGACAGACAGGGTGGTCAAAGGGAAATCTCCCACAGCGGTGTCATCCTGAATGCCTGCATCGATCATGTGACAGACGACCTCTACGTCGTGACATCATATGATGAGTGCAAGACGTGTGTGATTGATCAAGTGAAGAGTGGGAGTGATATGAAGAAGAGAAAAGTAGCATCATTCCCTCTGGCAACATTACTAGACTCACCGGATATCAGGGAGGGTCACCTTCTAATATCTCAGGTAATGATGACGCCATCAGGGAAACTTATTGCTTGCGATGGAAACAATATTCTCGTTTTCAAAAACAGATTTACCCTCTAAATCGAATCCCCTTTAAATACAACTTTCCATGTTCACTATGTATATACATGCATGTACATAAACACATGATATCTACAAAATATTATCTTGATGTACTTATTTCGCTTCAATCTTTACAGACTAGAAAACCCTCATTTGATCATGGCTTCAACATGTTAAGTTCCTAATATAGGATGACATGATGTCATCACTAGCATCCGAATAATTACATGCATATCTCTATTGTGTCTTATAACATGTACATAGATAAACAGGATAAACACTTTCCACATGAATAAATGAATTGTTATCATTTTTTTATTTCAGGAAAAACTATAGCAATACATGAATTGGCATACAATTACAATCACCATAATCAGGTTTGTTTGTTTGTTTGTTTGATTGATTTTATTTCTGCGTTCAAAAATATACAAATTCAAAGTCAAAGTACAAAATTTCGAACAATAACAAATACAATGAATACAATGTTTACAAAAGTAATTAAATGAAAAATCATGTACAATTATATCATTCGATAAACATGTACGAAGCATACAATAACATAAGAAATATGAAATATTTTCAATAAATTAGAGAGGTAATTTGGAACGCAGGAGACCACCATCGTGAGCGGTTAGG
Source organism: Strongylocentrotus droebachiensis (assembly GCA_035222895.1). Lineage (NCBI taxonomy): Eukaryota > Metazoa > Echinodermata > Echinoidea > Camarodonta > Strongylocentrotidae > Strongylocentrotus > Strongylocentrotus droebachiensis. The sequence continues at coordinate 4,435 of JAVYIG010015607.1, read as the reverse complement.
CTGGAAATGGATGGCGGCCTCGTAAAAGAATTGGCGACATAACTCTCTTCGAAAAAACTGAGTGACCAAGAGGGTGCGGTGCAAGTGCAGGTGCAGTGAGCAGTTGCATGATAAAGAATAATTAAGTCACGGTTTTGTTATACTAATTTAAAGAGAGGGGAGCATATGATTGTATTATTTGTCGTTTAAGTGTAGCTTTTAAGGAGTAGATGGTTGAACAAGACTTTATGTTGTCGGGTAAATCATTCCAAATGTCCGGGCCAGAATGTCTAACAGATTTGTGTGTTATTGATAATTTGGGGTTTGTAAGATGGAAGTTTCCAGATATGCGAGTAGAGTATGAATGAACGGAATTATTAAACCTAAACATGTTATCAAAGGATGGTGGAAGCAGATTATTAATGTACTTAAACATAATAACTGCTACTTGAGTAGTGTTCAGATCGAATTTTGTTAGTGTTTTAAGTTTATAGAATAAAGGATCAGTGTGAGCTAAGAAATGCGAACCTGTACAAATACGTATGACTTTCTTTTGCAGTTTGAAAATAGAATTAATTTTTGTCGAACCACAATTTGCCCATACACTATTACAATATGTTATATACGGGAGAACTAGCGAATTATATAGTAGGAATAAGGTTGCATGGGGTAGAAGAAACTTTAACTTGGAGATTATTCCAATACTTTTGGAAATGCACATTGTAACTTGGTGTAAATGATCATTCCAAGTCAAGGCTTCATCTATAAGGACACCCAAAAACTTGGAATTAGTTTTCTTCTCTAGTAGCATACCATCGATTTTAATATATATAGGTGTTTCTGTATTATGAGAATGATGTTTAAAATACATGAAATGAGTCTTTTTTGTATTAAGTGAAAGTTTATTGGATTTAAACCAATCGGATACTTTGTTAATTTCATAATTCAAAGTATTGTTTAACATATTAAGATCTTTATGGGAATAAAAGATATTTGTATCATCGGCAAATAAGATAAAAGAAAGAAGGGGGGATGTATTGATAATATCATTTACATAAAGAAGAAATAACAGTGGACCTAAGATGGAGCCTTGAGGAACACCGCATTGAATTAAAAGAGGATCAGAATCATAACTATTAAATGTAACATATTGTCTTCTGTTTGTTAAATAATCTTTAAACCATAAGAGTGGCTGACCCCGAATTCCATAATGACTGAGTTTGGAGAGTAGAATAGCGTGATTGAGCGTATCAAATGCTTTACTCAAGTCACAGAATATACCTATAACATGCTCTTTGTTAGCTATGGCACTTGTAATTTTGTCATAAATTTGAATTAATGCTAAGTCAGTTGAGTAATTTTTTCTGAAGCCATATTGATTTGAATTGAGTATTTTGTGTTTAGTGATAAATTTGTGTAGCCTATTATGAACGATCTTTTCTAAGACTTTGGATATACTTGGAAGTAGGGAAATTGGACGATAGTTACTTATTTCGTGAGGATCATCTTTTTTGAGAATGGGGTTGACTTTAGCTAGTTTTAATAGATCAGGGAAAACACCTTGCGATAACGAGTGATTAAATATGTGAGTTAAAGGCTTTGCAAGTGGATACATTATTTCTTTTAGGAGAGATATACTTATTTTATCAAAACCGTGCGATTTTGAGTTGTTAAGAGATTGGGTAATGTTAATAATTTCGCTAGGATTTGTCGGATTTAAAAAGAGAGACTCTTGGTTTTGATTGGAAAGATAGTCTTTAAAGTGAGCGTGAGTTCTATTAATTTTGCTGGCGAGTTCAGGGCCGATATTCGTAAAAAATGAGTTAAATGAATTTGCATGAAGACTAGGATCATGTATTTTAGTGCCATTTAATGTGATATTATCCGTGGGTGGGGGATTCGTTTTTTTTCCCATTACCTTTTTGATAATTTTCCAAGTTGCAGTTGTGTTTGAACTGGCCTTTTTTATTTTATTAGAAAAATGCAATCTACGGGATGTACGGATAAGTTTTGTTAATTTGTTTCGATAAATTTTATATGTGTTTAGGTTAGTGTCAGTTGGATTGTGTAAATGTGATTTGTAGAGGCGATTGCGTGTTTGTATTGATTTCAATAAACCTTTCGTTATCCAAGGATTCCTGGGTTTATTTCGCTTATTACTCATTTTGCCTAAAGGAATATTCTTTTCATAATAATATTGCAATTTGTTACTAAAATGTTTATATGCAGTATTGACATCATTTACACTATATACCTCAGCCCATCCCTCGAAAAATAAATCCTGTTTCAGCAATTCTATATTACGTTTGGATTCTTTTCGATATATAAGCTCATCAAATGATTTACGGCCAGATAGTTTGCATTCACAAGTTAAAAATATGGGTAGGTGATCCGACACTTCAGAACACAATATTCCACCGATGGTTTTGTTGTTATGTACGTTTGAAAAAATATTGTCAATCTGAGTTGATGAATGTGAATTTATTCTGGTGGGTTTATTAATAATCGAAAAAAAGCCGTATGAATGCATCAACTGCATACAATTGGTTGAGTTACTGTTATCAGATGAGGGTGAGAAGTTGATGTTAAAGTCACCAAGGATAAAATTGTGTTTATTTTCATCCCCTATTTTATGAAGATGAAAATCCAGTTCGTCACAGAATAAATCACAATTAGAATCAGGGGGTCTATAAATCAAACCTATGATGACATTTTTGGTATTTGAGTTATTAATTTCGATAAATAAAGATTCTGCTTGTGTTAGTTTAATATCTGAACGGATTTTGAAGTTTATGTTTTGTGTAATATAAAACGCAACACCGCCACCTCTTCTTCCTTTGCGGTCCGCCCTAATCAACTTATAATTAGGCAAATTGAACATATCTGGAGAATTCTGATGTAACCATGTCTCACTTATTCCAATGACAGAAAATGCAAAATTATTTAAAGAGTGTAAAAGGTTTTCAACGTATTCGAAATTTTTGTTCAGACTTCTGGAGTTTATATGTAAAAGTGAAATATTGTCTGGTTTGTAAGAAAATGAATTTTTGAATTCTTGGGGTGTGTAGTATTTGCTCTCGTTTATATCGTCGACAAGAATATCGGGAGTGTGCGCGTGCGAATTCATTTAACGATACGTATTATGTAAAGTACCGAAAATTTGGAGGATGAACAACTGCATGTGTGATGCTGGTGCGTTTGTGTGTGTACGAAGTGCAAGTGTGCGGGTAACTTCAAAATATAATACAAATGAAAATACAATAAGACCCATCTTGGTCACAGTTACAATAATTGCTTAGGAGCAACAGAGCGGAGCCCGACCGCCCGAGTAAAGGGTGTATTTTTGACACGCAAAATAGAGGGGCTGGGAAGAAACAAAATGCTTGATAACAATAATGACAAATCGGAGTACGATTATTAAATGGCAAAGAGGGATTTGACATTCCCGCTCATCAAAACTAGTTCAGTCTATAACAATGGATTCTGTGATTGACACAGGAGTTTTGCAAAACAAAGAGATTTGTTGTGCGGAGGAGAAAAATGTATGCATGTTAAAGCAGACTCTGAGATGATGCTTAATAGCAATAACGTCATTTCGGAGTACAATAATATTAAATGGCAAAGAGGGTTTTGACATTCCCGCTCATCAAAAAAAATATAAAAAAATCAGTCAATTACAATATAACAGATAGACTCAAATTTTTGGAATGCTATACAGATAATAATTATTGATAAAGAGTAAGGAGTTCGGTTTTAATAATCCCATTAATCAAGATCAAAGGTTAATAAAAACTTGTCTCCAGCTTCCAGCCCAGTGGAGGGTAAGCTATTACATTCCTGCATGATACAAAATGGAGCTGCATGACACCCGAATGTATACAATCGTAACAATTTAGCATTAGTGAAAAAGTACAATTCCTTCAAGATTCAAATGTTTTACGTATTTGGGCGATCGAATTTTCCATTATTATTGGTCACAAAACAATAAGACACACCAAAACATGAATGCAGATTCGAAATGAAAGTAAGGCTGCTCAAACAATGGACCCATCGCTCTATGCGTCGAGTATGTTTGTGATAGAGCGCTACAGCGGGCCGATGTGAAGATCGGTCAACCGTGGCGCGGAGAAGCCACGCCCTGTTCCTATACGTCAGACACGCGTAAGCGATAAGTCCATGTATTTGTTAAGGTTATAAGCACACGAAATTTCGAATGTATTTTTGATTGACACAGGTGATTAGAAAGATACATGCATGCTAAGGCAGGCTAGTTTGTACTGTGAATAATAGAATACAAAAAGCAAGAGAAAATCTATCACTGTTATTGATATGAATCAAATCCTGTTTGATTACAATTTTCCACGTGCACTTTGTATTTACATGTATGTTCATAAACAAATGATATGGCTATCACCACTAGCATCACAATAATTAAATGTAAATCTAAATATGTTTG